>ML785095.1:774868-814831 GCA_009831015.1 Picea engelmannii | reverse complement strand
TTTTTCCCCTGGAAACCCAAACCAAGAAAACCAACATATTCTATATTCATTCATTGTATTACAGTGTTTACAATACAATATATATATATATATATATATATATATATATATATATATAGGAGCCAAAAATATCCAAAACCATGACCCAGTGACCTGGATTAGTCAACAAACCTAATTCCTTAATCGGAAATATAAAACCATCGGCAAAGAAACCATGTGCCAAAAAACCACCTAAATATGTGACACGTTTCCCGAGGTAGACAAAAATTCTCGGGGGCGATGCCCCTAAATCCCCACATGAGGGGATTTCGCCCGACACAATGCAGACACTACCACTCATGCAAAGAATATAACACATACCCAACAAACAGTTATCCAATGCTCATGTTTAGGTTCCAACTGGAACTGGCTCAACATGTTCATAGCAAAGAAAATGTTCGGTTGGGTATTCACCAAATACATCAATGATCCAATCAACTGTCGGTACAAGGACGAGTCTACTGGATCATAGTCTCTCAGCTTCTTCAAATATTTCACCATAGGAGTTGTCATGGATTTGCAATCCATCATCCCAAACTTCTAAAGGATATTTACAACATACTTCCCTTTCCCCAGGAATATTTCACCGTGCTTCTGCCATACTTCTAGTCCCAAATAATAATGCATGAGACCAAGATCCTTCATATCAAATTTAGAGGCTAACTCCCTCTTACACTGAATAATGAGAGGCTCTGCACCTGTCAGAAACAAATCATCAACATATAGTAGTGGGATCACAGGTGCATCATTCACAACCTTGTAATAAGGATATGGATCAACATATCTCTTGGAAAATCCAAGTCTTATCAAGTAACTGTCGATTTTTGCATACCAAGCTCTTGGAACTTACTTGAGTCCATACAAGGCCTTCTTCATATATGGGTTTCTCTCGGGTGTACCTCAAAATATTTAGGTTGCTCTATGTATACTTCTTCCTCAATTACTCCATTGATAAAAGTGGTCTTTACATCCATCTGATATAAAATCCAACCCATGGAAGTTGAAAGAGATATGATAGCTCTAATAGAGGTGTATCTGGAAACTAGAGAAAACGTCTCATCATAGTCTTCTCCCTCCTGCCGGGAGAACCCTTTAGCGACAAATTTTTCCTTGTATTTATTGATGCTCTCGTCTACTGCATGTTTTATCTTGTAAACCCATTTTGAAGTGACTATATACTTTCCTTAAGGTCTAGGCACAATTTCCCATACATCATTTTTCATCATGGATTGATATTCTTCCATCATAGCTTCCTTCCATTCTTTCTTCTTGACTGCTTCTTCAAAGGTGGAAGGTTTCGCATTGAGATGTTCTGAAGAACATGTATTTTCTTCCATGGGACCTTCATGTTCATCAATATATGATGAGGACTTCTATTATGAACATATACGACTATCGTAGCTACTTCTTCCCATAGAAACATGGATATATTATGGTCATTCATCATTTCCTTAACAGATTCTTCAATGGAATGATTCCTTCTTTATGTTGCACCATTGTGCTGAGGATTGTAGGGAGTAGCGAGCTCCCTCTTAATCTCGACCTCTCCACTTAGTGAGGAGGTTGACATTGGTCCACACACATCTCATTGTATCAAATCCAAAAATCATTTTTCTTTACACACTTCCTTTAGAATTGGTACTTGGTGAGATCACCTGCCTCACCACTTGATGCAGTCATATGCTCCATGTTTTCAATTGTCATTGTAGTTCCTTCTTAGAGCTATTTCCTATGACCTTCCAGAACAAGAACAACAAGAGAAAAAATATTTCCAATAACATTTTCATAAGAACATATCTATGGTAACAAGGATGGTAGTCATCATAAAATTACCAAGGTGACCTGTCCAGGAGAAAAAACAAGAAATATCTCTAGAGAAGATGTTAGTTCATTTTGTAAAGAAGTGAAATAAGCATCGATATCAATAGTACTTACATGCAGCCACGTATACCTTGGAGTAATAGAACCTTTAAAAAAATGTTCACAACTTGCACTGTAGAAACTATCAAACTTGATATGTGCAAATTGAAACTTAACAATTTGATCAATCAAACCTAGAACCTAGAGCCTCAACTGCTAGGAAGGGTGAGCTTGTTCCTCTGAATGTATTGAATTCAAGATCAATTATTGGACAAGGTCTCTTGTACATCTCCTATAAACACACTCATGCTCTGTTGTATGATATAACTTGAAAAGCATATACAAGTGCATACCTTTGAAATTTGTAGCATCATTCATCTTGTCTTCTAATCTGAAACTAGACACCATATTGACAAGAAGAGGTTAGAAACTGAATAAAAAAGGTTCAATGATTAGAACAAGCTAGAAACCCTAAAATTTCAACTTTGACCACAAAAATCAATTTTGACCAAAAGTCAATCTTTGACTTTGACTTTGACCAATCAAGCTTTGAATTTGACCTAAAAAACTAAAACTTGATGTTTTTGTTGGCTAAGGGCACTAGAGTGTGCACTAGGCTAGGGTGCACTAGAATGCCCAAAAATTATGAGAAATGTTCTACTTAAAGTGCCTAAGAATTTAGGTTTGGATTTGTTGCAACTACAAAATCAGAAACCCTAATTGTTGTTGTATCTGGTGTTACAATGATCTTGACAAGAAACTCTCGATCTACCTTCCAACGATTTGATTGTTCTGAAGGTAGTGTGGGCCCACAACCTGTTAAAATATTGACGTGCTAATTTTACCATAGAAAATATCTCTATTGTCACCCAACCATAGTCACACATCCACCCTCGAGCACCTTAACCTTTGCTAGATAGAATTATTTCGAAAAGCCATACTAGAACCAACAGATAAACCCTAGTTGTTGCAGTAGCATGAGATGGAACTAGAAATCACCATCCAACTACAACAAACACACAAGACAAGGACAATACTCAACTGCATCAGTTGCAATTGCACTTCTTAGGCTACCACCAAGAATGTCACCAAGAATACCACCAAGAGATACTATAGGGTAGAGCGCATATCTTAGGTTAGATAACGTTAGACAGAGATACCAAGAAACACCCCAAAAGATCTATATTCCTTTCTTGTAGATGCAGCTCCAAACTTGTGCTATACTTGAGAGTGTGAGTGAGGTGAGTGTACAAATGAGCTCAAGCGCCTTCTATTTATAGTCATTCTTGTCACTTGTCTAGGTTGACTTCTCTTTTTAGAGGGTAATCCTTTAATATTGTTTATTCTACTGAGTTGAATTGTCTTCTAGGGTTACTACATATCTGTTTAGGGATTCTCTTGCTTCTGGAATATTCTATTCTAGTAAAAGGTTACATATGGAGGTTAATACCTCCTGCAGCTACCATAATATCAACAATTATTGTGTGGTTAATTATGTTAAATTTTTTATGGTATAATTGTTGTATATTTACACACACATGTGTGTGTACATATATTGTTGGGATTGCATAATTTTTTTCATATTCAAGGAATTTCACTAATACATTGTGGTATTAGAGATTTTTGGTTCAACGATAGGCTCATATTGACTAGAGATCAGCATGAAGTTGGTTAATTTGTCATCTCAACGTTTGGGCTATGTCGAGTTTGGGGAAAACGGTAAAATATGAGTGAAATTCCCAAATTTCGTGGCAAATTCAAGTCATAATCGCACTCAGAATGGTTGTTATGGAGAGGTCATTTTGACTTCCAAGTGACTAATTTGGATTATATAGGAAAATCAGTCATTTCACGATGGTCGTGAGCTATGGAAAATCAACAAAGAAAAGAAATGACTTACGTGCACTAAGTATTGGCACTGCATGGTGTAGAATTGGTGGTGCACGCGTAATATTGGTGCATAGTGCATGTGCATTGGATATTTTTGTTGTGTGGTGCACGTGTAATACTGGTGTGTAGTGTGTGTGCATTGAATATTGGTGCATAGTGTGTGTGCATTGAATATTGGTGCTATGCGGTGCATAATTGGGGGTGCACATGTAATATTGGTGTGTAGTGCATGTGCATTGAATATTGAGGTCGTGCGATGCAGAATTGGTGGTTCACGTGTAATATTGGTGCATAGTGTGTGCACATTGAATATCGTTGATGTGTGGTGTAGAGCTTGTGATGCACACAAAATATTGGCGCAAGGTGTGTACACATTGAATATTGACGTTGCACGGTGTAGAACTTGGGATGCATGGGAAATATTGGTGCACCATGTGTGCACATTGAATATCGGCATTGCGTGGTGCAGAGCTTGTGATGCACAAGGAATATTGGTGTGCGGTGTGTGTGCATTGAATATTATTGTTTCACGGTGTAGAGATTGGGATGCACATGGAATGTTGGTGTGTGGTGTGTGTACATTGAATATCAATACTACACAATGCAAAGCTTGTGATGCACATGGAATATTATTGCATGGTGTGTGCACATTGAATATCAGTGTTGTGGGGTGCATAGCTTGGGATGTGCGTGGAATATTGGTGTGCAGTGTGTGTGCATTGACTGTCGACATTGTGTAGTGCATGTCTTGGGATGCACGTGGAATATTGATGTGTAGTGTGTGTGCATTGAGTATCATTGTTGCGTGGTGTAGATATTGTGATGCATGCAGAATATTGGTGCATGTTGTGTGCACATTGAATATCGACGTTGTGCGGTGTAGATATTGGGATGTGCACAGAATATTGGTGTGTGGTGTGTGCGCATTGAATATCAGTGTTGCATGGTGTAGAGATTGTGATTCCCAAGGGATATTGGTGTGCAATGTATGAACATTTAATATCTACGTTGCATGGTGCAGAGCTTGGGATGTGTGTGGAATATTGGTGCGCAGTGTAAAAGTTTTGTGCACTAGATATTGGTGCATGATATAAAAGTTGTGTGCACTAGATATTGGTGCACGGTATAAAATTTGTGCACATGGGATATTGGTCCATGATACAAAAGACATGTGCGCTAGATATTGGTGTGTGGTATAAAATTTGTGCACACTAAATATTTGTGTGTAGTACGTGCACTAAATATTGGCATTGCACGCGTAGAACATGTGTGTGTTGAATATTAGTGCATAATATAGAATTGGTGCACATGTGAGCTTCGAAAATGAATAAGTGAAGGAGAAAAATAAGAAAAAAATTTGATGATAGGAACAGGTCATTTTGGTGGAATATTACTATAGTAAACCAATGATTTTTCATGAAAATTTATAGTTTTGCAGGTCATAATCTTGCAAGGGCATTTTGAGGGCCTAAACAACATTTTTGGGAGTTCTAATTTTTGCTACTATAAGTGTCGAAGGCACCACATAAATTCTTTGAAACTTAAATAAAATATTTGGAGGGTATGTTTCCAACGAGATATTATGATTGCAAAACAGAGCTCGTATGGGAAAATTACAATGGAAACAATGCATGATAAAATTTCAGTACCAGTTTACTTCTAGAGGGAATAAATCCTTGCTCATAAGTCATTTTAGGGGACATGAGCAGTCTAAGGAAATCTCATGAAGCATAGAAGACATCCATGGATTTATATTGGAAATTTGGGTAGCTAAAAGTGTACAAGAGGAGGGAGAAGTCATGTGTAGCATTTGGTACCAAAAAAGAGTAAATGGATAACATTCATATGACTATAACTTATTGATCAGAACTCTAAGTGGAACAAGGATATAGTCATTGGAAAGGTATTGGATAGAAGAATCCAAATATTCACCCATAAATGTGAATTGAGTAGTAAAATTCACAAGCAATCATAAAGAATAATTCTAGTGCACTTAAAGGGCATAATTGTGCATAATTTATAGTTTTGTTGAATTATTTTGTCTAACAAATCCTATTCCATGCATATTTTGTAGAATTAAGGGCACATATAGAACATATCAGAATCAATAGAGAGACTAGAGACATGGATGATGCTGAGAGAACTTACATCCATGAGGAAGAAGTCAGTGGGTTGCACATCAGCTTGGGTAATGCAGAAACTTAATCAAGCACATGGGCAGAAGCATGCCAAGGATCTATGCAGCCTTGGACAACAAGCAACCTGAATTTCAGTCTCATATGATTGAAGTGGAAAGTAAGATAAATGATTAACCTATAGCTATTTTAATTGATTCAAGAGCTATCCATAGTTACATAGATCCTAATATTGTTGAGATATTTCATTTGAAAATAAGCAAACATGGGAAATCTGTTGGATTACTGAGAGGGGGGGGTGAATTAGTAATGAGCGATTATAACACTTTTTAACCACAGTTTATATTCCTTTAAATTATTCAACCATTTTCAACAATTCATCATCAATATATTATTGTATCATAATCATTAACATCCATCAATGCATAATAAATAATAATAAACAAATCGACACAATACACAGTACACCAATATTTACGTGGAAACCCAATGTAGGATAAAACCACATAATGATTTTCTTATATGTCAAGAATTACATTCAAGGAAGCACCACCTTCCAATTCTCCAGCTCCAACTGGAAGGAGGATCCAACCCCATAGTTTCTCAGGCTCCAACTCCCTAATTCTCTGTCTCCAACCAGAAGGAGGCTACAACCCTTTGGGTTCTCCAGCTCCAAACGAAAGGTGGCTACAACCACCTAGTTCTCAGGATCCAACCTGAAGGAAGCTCCAACTCCCTAATTATTCAGAACCAACTAGAAGGAGGCTACAACCCCCTTTCCTTGCCCTATCCAAACACCCTAAAATATAAATGCCAAATGTAGACAACCTGGCATTGTCACTGAATCGATCACTACCACTGTCATTATGTCACTGTCAACTTGTACCAACACTCTATCACGACATGTACCAACCTTCTTCAAATATTTCCTACATATCTTTGACATGTCTATACTACAACACACGGGTATATGTGCCCTTATTAACTGCAACACATGGGTATATGTGCCCTTCTTAACTACAACTTGTGGATGTCTGCATCTATCCTCACTACAACTCGCGGACTACCATAAACTCACCCTGTCTCACTGTCACTCTCTCTGCTTATGTCAAACTGTCACTGTAAAACCTATCATGTCAACATGTACCAAAAACCTGTAACAACCTATACCAAACAACCTAAACCAACAATCTATAACAATAATCTCACCAACCAAACCAGATCCAATCACCAATACAAATCTCAACCATATGCACAATACCACCAGGATGTGCATCAAACAAAACTACGCATAAAAACTCACAACAATCACCCACACATGCCACTATAAAGCATGTACCAATCACAACCAAGTACAAACCTACACCATGACAAGTGCATCAACTATGCACAAGAACATACTCCAAGCTAACCAACAAAGGGCCTCTAGTAATACATCACACTATCCATAAACTAAATACAATAAACCCTTACATCAAACCATGTGCCATAACTTCACTGTTATATAGCCTCAAACATGTACCACTCATAAGAAAGTCATATACCAAGAATACTAACAAAATCCTCTCACAATGCACCACAAGATATGCCAATAAGACCAAGATAAATGCACCAACAATGTGCCTCAACAGATCTTCCTCAAATCATACTTCTACAATAGATATCATACATTCAAGAGGGCATAAACCAAACCTCACAATGACATGCCTCAAGCATGCTCCACAACATCACTAAGATATAACCTAATAAACATATAGACATGCCTTTATACTTTGTAACTGACTTGATGCTTCAGATCTCATACCAACAGACTTGTAGTCTCTCCTCTTATCCTGCAACCTGGAACAAGTATCTTCCTCCTTGCCCTTACTATAGATCTATGCTTTCCCCTTCTACAACTCGTGGTTTTCCGCGCTTTCCTCCTCTACGGCATGTGGATGTCCACCCTTCTATGTGTCTGTGGCTCATGGATAACCTATGAAATCCTATTTCATTCACTTCATCTGCAGCTACAAAACTTTCATTCCTTCATACCTTCTCTGCTTCAGACCGATGCTTTCCGAAATTTGTCAATGTTTCCGTGCAAATAACCTTTCATAAAATAAAATTTCAATAATTTTCAATAGGTAGGTAGGTTCTAATAGGAGTCCCTTGCTCTCTTATTTATACTTTGCCAAGTGCCTTCCTCTAGAAGTTTCCTTGTAATTGTTTTACCCATTTCTCCATATTCTAGGGCTAACCCACTTTCTTGTTGCAACTAACTTTCCTTAATTAGTCAACAGATAACACCTTTACCCTTCTTTTTGCAACCACTTCATTATTTAATTCATTTATTTTACAACCACTTTGACTAGGGAATCTTCTTTATGACTTTCTAGAATCTTTTAACTTCTTATTGACCTTCTAGGTGCTTCTAGATTACTCTAAGGGGTTTTCCAACTTCTCAAGGCCATATCTCCCTAATCGTGAGGAACTATGTGATGTACCACATATCACTGGAAATGACATGACGTGTATTATCCATCCATGATAGTCTTACCTTCATATTCACTGATCTTCATGAATTTATACCTAAAACAAACTCGGGTCCCTTACCCATACCTTTGTGCTATCAGAGTGTGCTACCAGACATACTCAAGGGTTGACATCAATCTCTAAGGGTTGTCATCAATCTACAATATCATACTCCACGGGTTGACATCAATGACAACCAACTATCCAAACCAATTTTCCATCAATCTGAACCAATTGTCCAACAAAATCTTGTTTGGTTCAATTAGCTACATGAGCTAAAATAAGAATTAATGAGTTGGTTTAGGATTATCCGATGGACGTGAATGGACTAAGCAAAAAAGAAGATTTGAAAAGCATACCTTTGGGTTCATATTATTTCCTAATTGGTATGGATTGGTTGGACAAATATCATGATTTCCTAGATTGTTATAACAAGGCATTCATTTGTTTGGATGAGGAAGGGAACTTAAGAATGGTTCAGGGTATTCCAAGGGCAGTATCTATCAAGGACATTTCAGCCTTGCAGCTGAAAATATGCTTAAGGAAAGGATTTCAAATTTATGCAGCTCATATGGAAGAAAAAGCTAAGGATAAAGTTCCAAGTATTGAAGATCACCCAATATTCAAATAATTTTAATATGTTTTTAGAGAGATATCGTGGTTTCCACCCAAGATAAATATAGATTTCTTGATTAATATGATTCCTGGAGCTACCCCAATGTCCAAGACTCCTTATAGGATGAGTACACCAGATATGGAGGAATTGAAAATGTAGCTTGAAGAGATTTTGAAGAAGGGGTATATACGCCCAAGTGTGTCACCTTGGGGCACCTTAGTGCTATTTTTGAATAAGAAGGATGGAACCTTAAGATTGTGCATTAATTCAGGCATCTAAACAAGGTGACTATGAAGAACAAGTATCCTTTTCCAAGGATAGATGATATTTTTGATCAACTAAAATATGAAAAACTATTATCCACGATACACTACAAGGAGAACACCTTCTTGTGGAGGTTTTTACCAAACCTCCTGGAAAAATTTATCCATTAGTATTTTATAACAGAGGTTGTTAGCGAAGGCGGGTGCCAGAGTTTTTTGCAAATATTTTTTTCTCATTGCACCTCTAAGGTATATACGCATCGGTGCGTTCATGAACAATAAAGCACCGGTGCATCTATGTTCCAGTATCACCTCCATACTTTATAAAAAAATTACATGCACCAAATAAATCACACCGGTGTCGTTGAACATTATGCATCGATGTGCCTAACTGTCGTCAGGGGCACCGTGGTAGGGTAAATAAAAAAAATACTAAACTGATTTTCATTGTTACAGTGCATCACATGCTTCCAAACTCTTAGGAAATCACCGATGCTCATATTTATTCCTAAGACGCCATGTTTTCGGTGCTCTACATTGACTTGGATAGCTCCATTGGTGGATTCCACACATTTCCAAATTTTGGAAATTACCATGAATTTTCATTTCCTCTCAATAGTGCAACCATGCCTCCTTGTGATAGAAGAGACCAGGTAAATTACTTATTACCTTCCTATTTGAATTTTCATCTAATCAAAATTACAATTTAGATTGAAATTTGGCATTTTTTCAATTTCACGGAATGCACCTAAATGGTTTGGCTTGCCCCGAAGTGGTGCATACTATGTTAAATTAATAATGAGCACCATCGACATTGATCTCATATATGTATGCACCAACGCCATTCAAGAAAGCGCACTACGATAAATTATTAAAAAACAAAGCAGTTTGTCCTTTGGAACGACCCAAAACAAGCGCACAATGGGATTCTACCCGCACTGATACATTTCACTTCATTAAATGCATCGTTAGATCAACGATATATAAAATTTAACCTAATGGTTCACCAATTTTAACCAACTACACTAGGCATACCCAAAAAATAACACCTCGACGCATCAATGCTCAAATGCACCGCCATACTTTATAAAAAAATATATATGTACCAAATAAATCACATCGGTCTTGTTGAACATTACACCCTGCTAACATAACTATTTATAAAATTTAATGTAGCGGTGCAACCATTTCAATCCAACGCACCGATACTATATACATAAATTCATTGGGACATATATTTCCCAAATTTTCATAGTGGGGAATCTCATTGGACGTCGCATTCCAGGTGCTCTATCCTTTACAACACATCAAGGTACAAAACATTGGTGCTCCACTATCACGATGGTACCAATGCATTAATAGTAACACATCACACCAGTTCAATTGCGATAATGAAGTTTTGCTTAGCAGTGCCCATCAGTCCAACAAACACGTTGGTTTCATAAAGACAATGTCACTAGTAGACAACATGTTGGTGCTCTGGAAGACATGGTGCATTGGTGTTTTTGGTTTAACAAAGGGCACTGTGGATTTACGTGCTATAAATTTTAGTTTTTTGGTGCATCTATGTTAATGAAATGAATCAGTGTTGTTAAAAGCACTAAACCGACGTGATTAAAAACATTGATTCGGTGTAGATCATCCTATGGGACACACCTCTTAGCGGCGTTGTTGTTTTGAGACAATGCATTGATACGTAAATGGGAGTCTTATAGGCAACCCGTCTCACCAAGACAGAGTCCTATTCAAAACAAATACACTCATATTTCTCATTGGTTTATAAAAACACAACTAGTAAGCTAAATTCAAGTCGACCAAGAAACAAAACCAGTCAACCACTCCAAGTCAAATTAGTCAAATGAACAGGATTCAAACTCCCAAAATTTGAGTCAGAAGTAATACAAGTTGACCAAGTCAAGTTTGATGGAAGGAAATCCGACCAGGTCGAGTCGGATGCAATTCTAGTTGACCAAGTGAACCAAATTAACCAGACAGAAGCCCAGTCGATCAGAGGGAGGATCTCATCGACTATTAATTGTTTTAGACAAAATGGAAAATGGAAAAATGACTCTTGGTGAATTCAAAATGCTCATGGGAAATTCATGTCGACCAACAGTAGAGAGCACAACTCATAGGTCAAATTTGACAAGAAACGGTTGGGAAGAATATTTGGAGGATAAATTTAACAACCCATAGTGTGTAAAAAAATGTTTTAAGGACATTTTAGGTAACCCACAACACATAAAATTCCCAAGGGATATTTTGATAATCCTACATCAACCAAAAACGTCTTAAAGGCAAGTTGGTCATCCAACGATAAAGGAAAATGATTGAGGTAGAATTGGTAGTGGGTGAACTTATAAAAACATGTTTATGTGTCATGGATAGATAATGAACTCTCCACCAACACAAAACTTTGATATATAATCCATCTATGATTTATGGGAAAATTAAAACACCGGAGCAAGTAAAGGATATGCCCACGACTATTAAAACAAAATTAGAAACCCCCAAATAAATAGAAATGGCTCAGCAAGGAGGGTCTTTTATTTCCAACTTTCGAATTAATGTACTGGTGTGGTTAAAGAGTTGGTAGTCTGGTTTACTGACCCACAGAGACCATATTAATATAAAACAACTCAAACAATAATTGGCATGAAATTATCTTTTCTAACCAATATGCATACATCCATTAAGTTACAATGCACACCATTTACCATTCATAAACAATGCAACTACAGACAATCATCACACATAGACTCAAAATTTACCATGGAAACCCAAATAGGAAAATCAACATTCTTTTAGCTTCAGTCAGGCTCTTTATTATTTGGAAATGGGAAAATTACAGGCTCTTTGGTTCATCTCTATGCTCCTCAGTGACCTCTGGACAACCTCTCTACATCATTCACAACCCAAGAACCATTTTCTCATTGTGGGGAAACATAATATAGAGGACTGATTCGACAGGGAGGATAGATGGAAGGTCAGGCGTCCCCATTGCTTCAACTTCTCTCCAGTCTGTTTCTCCTTTTTTTTTATGTGTTTGTCTTTTCTCCAACGTGGAAAGGTCTCATGAATGTTTCATTACTCCTTTATATACAACAATGTGTTTCCTAACTTTACATATATTACATACACAAATGGAAATCAATCATGATGACATGGAGCCCTACATGCCAACAAATTGATCTCTTTCTTCATCCATATCCTTTAAATTTTCCTATGTTGATCATCTTAGAGCCTGAGTCGATAGCAAATTGTTCTTGTCGGATCTAATTCGGATCACACCTCCCCATTGGGAGGATTTTAGTCCCCAAAATCTACCAAGGATAGATGAGGGAACTTGCTTGTAATATGGTTCATCTCATACCACTTCACTTTCCTTACATTTTGTCCTTTAAGACCAATCTTCCACCTTTCTTGTTGTCCTTTGTGAGTTGTTTGCTCCTTGTGCTACAAAACTATGTCTTCCTTCAACTCCTCAAGTCCATGAGGTGCAAGGTCTTCAACATTTGGAAGAACTTGATGTTTCTCCTCCTCATACAACATGGAGGGTTAAAACAACTTCAAATTTTCCACATTAACCACTAAGTTGATCTGCATATAAGGTGGAAGTTCTAGCCTAAAGGTGTTCTCGTTCACTTTTTCAATGATCTGAAATGGTCCATATATGAGGGGCTTGAGTTTCTTTGATACTCCTTGCAGTCATTCCTTACAGAGATAGAGACACACCTTGTCTCCAACACATCATTTATGATCTTCCTTATGTTGATCATGCATGTCTTTGTAAAACTATTGGTTCTTCTTGAGATGCTCCTAAACCCTTATATATATATGCCTAATATTTTCCATGAATGTGCTTGCCTTCTATTATTCTACTTGTAGTCCTTCTTATTCCTTCAGTTGTCTATAAACAACATCAAATGGTGAAGGAGATATATAACCAAAACAAGTCTTGAAAGGAGACTTATTGGTGGAAAAATGAAGGGCTTTGTTATAAGAGTGATGAATGTATACTAGCTACTTGTCCCAAGTCTTTGGATGTTTCTTATTGTAACCTCTCAATAATTGTACCCACGTCTTGTTTACTCCCTCAGTTTGTCCATCAGTTTGAGGATGGAAGGCAATGGATTAATTTAACTTGGTATCCATTCTTTCCAAAAAAAAATCCCAAGAACCTGTTGTCATGATCAGATATAATGGAGGTTGTCAATCCGAAATGTACCCATACATGGCTGAAAAATAGTTCAACTCCTTCTCGTGTAGAGATTGTCTTCTTATAGGGAATCAACACACACATTTTTCTGAAATGGTCTACTATAATGAAAGTACTCATGGCCTCTACGAGTCATAGAAAAACCTCCAAAAAACTCCATGGATATGCTCTCCCAAGCTCTGCTTGGCATTGGAAATGGAATGTACATGACAAGTTTTCGGTTTCTTGTCTTGCTACTACTGCAAAGAATGCAACATCTAACAAAATTTTCCACCTACTCCTACATATTTGGCCAATACACATACCATTGCAGATTCACCACAGTATTTATCACACCAAAATCTCCAACAACTCTAGAAGTGTGTGCTTCTCTCATCAATAGAACTCTCTTGTCTTGGGGGATGCATAGTTTGTCCAGTTGGTATAGCAATCCATCTTGGAGGTGGTATTCATTTCCTTCCATTAAAGTGACCAAACTCTCCTTTGTATTCTTGTAGACTCCTCTGAAATCCTCATCTCCCTCGTAATATTTACTTAGAATTTCATGAGTGAAAGCCTCAAGCTGCATTATCATTCCAATCATTGCAATCTTCTTCAATGATGGCTGAGAGAGGATGTCTTCTAGTCTATTTGTGAATCATTTATTGTACTTAATCAATAAACATTTTTTTTGCAAGAAACCTAACCACTTGTAATGTCTCACTCGATGCATCTTGTTCTGACATTGTAGATACTGAAGGGGTTGATGATCTTTGTGTATGATAGTCTCTTTTCCAAATATGTAATGCTTCCACTTCTTTATTTCTTGTATAATTGAAAATAAGTCCTTATCATACATCGGGTATCCAAGTACTGCTCCATGAAAAAACTCTGAATAGTAGCACATAGACCTTCCTCCATGCATGAGTACTACTCCTAATGCATATCCACTAGTGTCAATCTCTAGCTCAAAAGGTCGTTGAAAATTTGGCATGGCTAACACAGGAGAATCGTTGATTTTCTTCTTCAAGTCTTCAAATTCTCTTTTTTGTGTCTTACCGCAATGAAATCTCTTTCCTTTGGTAGTTATGACATGTAATGGAACTGCTACTATGGAGAAGTTTATGATGAATTTTATCAAATACTATGTTGCTCCCATGAAACTCGTGACCTCTATCACATTGGTGGGAATAGGACATTAGGTGATGGCTGCAATCTTCTCTGGATTTACCCTCAAATATTCTCCTCCAATCATGTGTCCAAGATATATCAAGGAGGTCTTTCCAAAATCACATTTCTGCAACTTGGCAATGAACTCAGTCTTCTTCAAGGTCTCTAGTACATGTGTCACATATGAGAGGTGCTCTTGGCAAGTGTTGCTAAAGATTAGTATGTCATCTAGATATACTATTAAAAAATATTCAATGAAGAGGTGTAGCACATAATTCATTAGTCTCATAAACATTGCAGGTGCATTACATAATCCAAAAGGAATTAATAACCACTCATACAAACCTTGTCTTGTTTTGAATGTTCTCTTCCACACGTATTCTGCTTTGATCCTCACTTGGTGGTAACCTTATTTGACGTCCATCTTAGTGAAGAATTTTTTTGGTTGCAGTTGATCCAAAAAGTCATCAATCCTTGGCAAAGGATATATATTCTTGATGGTGATATTATTCAGGGCACGATAGTCAATGCTCATACTCTAGCTTGCATATTTCTTTGGCACCATGATGATGGGTGAAACACATGGTGATGTACTAGGTATAATGAATCCCTACTCCAACAATTGTTGACTCCCTAGTCAATTGTTGCAGTTGCTTATTTACTTCATCTACTTCAATGACGAACTGCCTATAAATCCCAATATTAGGTAGTGGTAACTCCAAAAACAACTAAATCTCATTTTCAACCTCTCTCTTGGGTGGAAGTCCATGAGGCTCTTTAAACACTTCTTTGTAGGATTCAATCAATTATTGTATTTTTTTACGTTTCTCTCCACTACATCCTTCCAAGGATTCCTTCATCTCCAACTTGCTACCTTCTCCTTGCTTCTTTCCTTCTCTCAGGATCAACAAGACAAACTTATTTGTATTGCCCATGATCCTTCTTGATTGATGAGCATTGATCAGAGAGATCTTAGCTTTGTCCTTGTGTGCATTTATGGAATAGGATTTTCTATCCTTGACTAGCCTATATTGGTTTTCTCTCCTTCTGAAAATGGCATCCCTCACATACAAATATGCACTTCCCAATATGACTCCACATGTCCAAAGGAACCACATCTACAACTACTTCATCAACAAAGTTTTGATTGACAGGAAACTTAAATTTGCATTGCTTTCTCACTTTTAATTCCACATCTTTCCTTACCCAGCCTAGGGGGTATGGATGTGGATGATATTGAGTCTCTTTTCCAAGCCTATAAACAAGTTGCATGGATATCAAGTTGGATTGTGAATTGGGATCGAACAAACAATCCACCTTGCTTGGCTTCATGTGGATTTTAATGCAAAATATTTCAGTCATTGCCTTCTCCCCCTTGTGACTGCAGCCAAATAATGCCACCTCTTTATAAATATTAGTGTAGTTAATATTCCCTTCTGGTTCTAAGGTGTTATCCACCCATTCCTCAACATCCATTGATATCAATGTTTTCTTCTTCCTATTTTGGAAATATTTGGGGTGCTTCTTAGGGTGAAATTTTCAATAGTTCTCCTCAGTGTGTCCCTTTCGATCACATCCTTTACATTTTTGGATGGAATGTGTTTCTTCTTGTGTTTTCACCACAATATTCTTCTCGTTCCACTTCTTCTTGTTTGTATTCTTTCTATGCTTCTCTTGTGGTTCTACTTGCTTGTGAGGACTTGTTTGTTGCTTCTACTTGTCTCCCTCAAGGTAATGTGCTTGAATATTGGCCTCATCAATTGTCTTTTGTATAAATAGAATCAGTTGCCTACAAATATGAGGTAAAAATGCCCCCAAATAATTGACTAAAATGTTTGGAATTTTGAGAGAGACTCGCATCTGAATTTCTCTCTTCTCGGACTCTATCCTAAACTCTTGCATTGATTGTCCTTGTCTTTGCCTGAAGTAATGACATATTATGTGTTGGTGTTATTCATATACTGTTGGATAAAACTGAGATTTGATCATTTCCTTGAACACTTCCCAATCAGTCATTGTTGACTCATTTCCTAGTGCTCTTCTTACTGTATCACTATCCCACCATGTCAAAGCATGGACTTCAAGATTCAACCAAGAAAAAACAATATTTTGTTTTCTAGTTACTTCATGCACGTTGAAGTATACTTCCATTTGTTGTATCCATTGGTTCAACCTGATAACACCCACTTCCCTAGTATATGGCTTGATGTTCACCTTAGCCTCCAAATGGAAAGGCACATGTGTCTTGTTTTAGTTGGACTCTCCCATCTCTAGCTCAGTCTTATGCTCTGTCTCTGGCTTATTTTATTCTTTATTGGGGCCTTTGTTGGCATGAAATGGGAAGACCCAGGGTTCAACATGAATGCACCAACAAAACCCTCGAATACCAACATGAATGCATCTATGGGAACTGCAGGAAGCAGGTTTCCGCAGTGTTGAAGGGATAGGAGGAAATCCTTATAACCATTCTACTTAGCATTTGTTCATTATACCTTATACCATGCGGGTATAAACATAATAGCATGCAACATATTCATAGCACAAAAACATGTATTATATGTGCAATAAATAGAACAATCATATCATAACATATAGACACCATGATTTAACGTGGTTCACCCAAGATGGACTATGTCCACAATGGCCAAATTCTTATAATATTATTCATAACATCCATTACAAAATATGCACACTGCGTCGATACATTATGCCCTTGTCATTTTCCTATCTCTCTATCTCTCTCTGTCACTCTTCACTCTTACATATCTAGCATAATTTGCATACACACTTACATAACTCATCATACATTGTATTATATACTATCTATCCCAAAACCCTTATATATTTATACAATTACAATAGGGCTTAGCCCATATCAATGGACCCAAAATGTCTAATGGTTTCCAACGATCTTCCTTATTTTTTGCGCGCTTACCCCTGCATCAGCAACTATCTTTTCTTCTTTTGTGCATGTTGTTCAGTTCCCGAAACTGGTCCCAAAATCCTATCCCAACAAGCCCCCAACACCCACTCATGGTTCGTCCGGAGCCACTCAGTTCTTTCGCTGCACTTCCTGGCATGCCGCAATGAACTTCTAAAAAGTTTCCTTCGTAATTGAGACCTTCTCCCTTGCCTATTCTTCTTGCTCCAAAATCCTCTCTGTTGTCTACGTGGTAATGGGGGTCTTTAGTTTCTCTGTGTTGTCTAGCAGTGCTTTCTTTACTATGCTTTGTGCAGTTACAAATTCTTCTATCACCTGAAATGCTTCCTCCTATAGCCACTCAAGATTTTTCACAAGAGTTTGTTGTTAATCTCTTATCTAGTTGATATTGAGGTACAATTGCTTATTCTCAACTATTGCAATCATTCGTTCTATTGTTGGCAAAGTGTTTATTATTTATTTGAAATTTTATTCCTTCTTGTGCAGCCTGTAACCTATGTTCTATTGCTTGTAACTCTGCATCCTCCATCAAATGAGACAACACTTGTGTACTTTCTTCATATTACTTTGTGCATTTATCATCCAAACTCCTAATGCTCTCCACAGTCACCATGGTTGTCTTTTCTCATTTCTCCCTTTCTTTTGGTGGGGTTCTCGGCGTTGTGAGAGATTCCAAATCAACTATCTTTGTGCGAAAGCTCTGAATGGATTCACTTATCTTTGTCACTTGATATTATAAAGGAGTATCTACTTCCATTGGTACCTATGGGATATTGTTGTATACCTATTGCACTATCTGTTTCAACCTTTCTGTTATCTATGTGGCCTCATCCCATTCTAACAAGAGTTTGTTGTATTATGTGTGTAGTGCATCATTTTCTGCAGTCACTTTGACCAACTCCATAGCAGTTGATTCTGCATGTAATTGGATCTCTTGTGTAACACTTGTCTGCAAGCTATGTAGCACTTTCAATGGTAACTGTGACAACATTAAGTCAATATGAATTAATGCTTGTGCACACTCCTACATTTTTGTAATGGGGAACTCTATGGCCCCTGTTGATATCTTCATGATCTGATGCTCTATTGTTTCTTATGATGGTTGAGATGTTGTCATTCGTGAATCTGTTTTATTTATTGTCCTCTATGTTTTTTCTTCTTCTGTCATTTGGAATAGCTCTATCTTGGTCGATTTCAGAATCTGGTGTAGTGTAGATATATGTGCATGCACATTCATGTGCATTTCCTCCAATTCGTGCGTAGCTCACTGAAATTATTCTTCAGTGACTTATTTCACCTGATGTACAATCTTCTCCAAGTCATCTTCAGTTAAGGCCTGGATAGCTACTTCCTTTGATTCTTCCCTCTTCTTGTGTTTATGTGTTGAGTGCTCCTTAGGATTCTCTTTTCTCTTTTCTATAGTGGGTGGTGTTGTTTGAGTGTATCCTACAAAATTCCTTTGTCCTTTGTGTCCATGTTCTTCTTCTTGATCCTTCTCTTGGTGTTGTGTGTCCTTTTGCATTGTTTTAGGCATTAGGGTTTTCCACTCTTCTTCCCATTTATTTATAATCTTGCTGACATCTTATTCTATCAACTTGTAGTTAGTTGGCAACCATTGTTGATCTGGATCTCTCTTTGCTTGTATGTACATGTGGTGTGGCTCTACTTTGAATAGTGTGACTTATTTGTATGATTCAATTGTCTAAGGTAGTATGTGTGGTGTGTCCTCAATACATTGTTGTTTTTTCTCCTTATAAATGTAGAACACAATATTGTTGTCCATTTGTATGTTCTTGTGTGTGGTATGCCACAATGAAACATACCTTGCTCCCAGGAATGGTTGTTGCGTACATTCCCGGAACTGGGTTTCTTTTGGCTCCGTCCATGCAACTAATGTAATCAGAATTAGTATTCATGCACAATGAAACTCAATACATTTATCATGTACTTTCCTGCAATCAGTTAAAAACTGGTTCACCAAAAATGTCTCCCAGTTCATGTGTACACCTGTTGCGCACTTTTCTGTTGCTGATATTACTCTTGTTGGCACCTGATCTCTATGACATTTCCTCAGTAACTTGCAAGATAAAACTTGTGTCGTAAACCTAACGGAATCATCATTAATGCTCATGACATCTAATCTACATGCTCCTATGTACATGTCATATTTTTCCTTCAACAGTTCTGCTAATGATTTTTCTTAACTTGCTTCATTATTGGCTTCCTGGGTGGCATATATGCCCCAGGAAAGTTGATTGGATCTGATGCCTCTTCTCTCGAGGTTTTGTCCTGTATAGGTACCGATGCCTGCTTAGTACATCATTTTTTCGTCTGTGATGTGGATGCTCTTTCCTTTGGTGGTGCCATATCTTTCTATAGTTCGGCTATGTACCTTGTAAGCTCTAGCTCTCTATTCTCTTTGAATTTACGAGCAACAATAACCCTTTCTCATCACCCCTCATTTTATTTTATAGGATATTTTCAATCATTTCATTCCTCTTCACCCCAAAATTATCAGTCCTATCTAATTTTGTTCACATTCAATTCTTGTCTAGATACTGCATTAATTTTGTAGTTTCCAGAGGGTCATGGTCTATATTTTCCAACCTGACAAACTCTTGTCGCCACTTTTCATTTATGGCTGCGCATTTCAACCATCTCGCCATCATGTTTTCTCTTTAATTTTTTTCCCATCATCCACGTGGGTCTTTATCCTGACTCTTTTTGTGTGCAATTCAGTTATGCTTACTATGTGTAATTCAATTCTCCTTCCTGCCTGCCTTCATCCTTCTTTCCATGCATTTTATTTTTCATCTCTTTTTCTGCTAATTTGAGTCTTTGAACAATGCCTGGTTCAAGACTTCAAATGTTTATTTTGGCTTGCCTCAAGCTCTTTTATTGCTTCTTTTTTTTTCTCTCTTTTTTTTTTTCATATGGTACATATACTATAGTACACATACTACACATTTGGGCTAGTGCGCAAAATGATGGTTATCCCTATACATTTTTAGTCTACTACTATTGACCAATCCTTCCATGATTTCCCCATTTAGTTTCTCAAAGTGAAAAATATCTTCCTCTGTCACATATCTTATCACATATGGATCCAACCATGCATTTGAAACTTTCCAGGGTGCTGCAAAAATTTGTTGTCATAGAGAAAAACTAGGTCTCCCATCTGGAACTTATTTTTTTTAATATATTTGTCATCCCATGCCTTTTCATGTGCTTTCTGAACCTACTGATGAAATCCTACGATGAAGCGGTTTTCCTCCATTTCCACTAGCTCTAACAACATTTTCTCTATTGCACCAGAATTAGTGAGCCCTGTCAGTGCGACAATGCATAGACTCGACACAATAAACTCCATGGGAATAATTGCTTCCTATCTGTATACTAATGGGAATGATTTCTATCTTTTCAACTTCTTACATGTATTCGGATATGCCTATTGTATTGCAAGAATCATTGGGTCCTAGACATCTCAATTTACATTACATATATTCGTCAACACATGCTCTAGGATCTTGTTAAACGCTTCCACTATTTTGTTTGCCTGAGGGTGATAAGGTGTGCTCTACTGGTGATAAATATGAAATTCTTATGTCAAAGCAACAATCTTTTTATTTAAAAAATGGGTCCCCTGATCTCTCATAAGGATTCTTGGACATCCAAACCTTGTAAACGCATTCTGAAATAGAAACCACACAACAGTCTTTGAGTTGCAATCTCTGACAGGTTCTGCTTCAACCCATCGGGTAAAGTAATCTATCATAGTAATTATATATCTTGATCCTGACCTTTTTTTTGGTGGGTTGATTGGTCCAATGAAATCAACTTCCCATTTATCAAAATCATAAAATGTAACTTGCATTATTAAAGGCATCTCGTCTCTTCTAGATGGCTTCCCAACTCACTGAAAGACGTCATAGGTATGACATAACTCCTTAGCATCCTTATGAAGGGTGGGCCACCAAAGTCCTACATGTAAAATTTTCTTATTCATTGCTTTCCCTACATAGTGGTATCCCACTATTCCTTCATGTACCTCTGATAATATCATAGGCTTCTCGTGCTCCAATACACATCACCGAAGAATACCATATGAACCTAACGTATACAAATTCCTCATTATTAGCTGATAATATGTTTCCTTTACTACTAAATGATTCTTCTTCACAATTGTAAACTTGGGTGGGGCTACTCCTATGCTCGAGAACTAAACAATATCTTCAAAGTAATCATTGACCATCTGTACTGCAAACAACTACACATATGGTAGACTATCACCCACATTTCCTACATCTTCCCCTGTTAATATGTGCAGAAAATTATCAGGTCCTGTGTTTAATTTTCCTTGTTTCACAATCACTTCAAAATTATACTTATGAAATAACAACAACCATCTGCATATCTTCCCCCCCAACACTGGCTTATTGACTAAGTCTCTCAGCATAGAATGGTCTATGTACATCTTAAAATTTTATCCTAGCAGATAATTCCTAAAATTTTGTAGTGCGTACACCATGGCCAGTCCTTCACACTCTGTAATAGTGTAATTATGTTTAGTAGTCAACAACTTTATGTTGGAAAATGCAATGGGATCATCCAAACCTCCTTCCCCTAGTTGATCTAGAACTGGTTGAGCTAGAACTGTGCCTAACGTTATAGATGATGCATCTACATGGACATGAAATTCCTTATTCCAATTTGTAAATATTAAAATTGGCGTAGTAACCAGTTTCTACTTCAAGGTG
The DNA here is from genome assembly GCA_009831015.1 of Picea engelmannii. Taxonomy (NCBI): domain Eukaryota; kingdom Viridiplantae; phylum Streptophyta; class Pinopsida; order Pinales; family Pinaceae; genus Picea; species Picea engelmannii. The sequence continues at coordinate 792,448 of ML785095.1, read as the reverse complement.
TCCAAACTTTGTTGACATTCCTCGTTCCATTGAAACTTTACCTCTTTCTTCAGCAAATTATCCAGTGGAGCTGTGATCTACGTGTATCCCCTAATAAAAAAAAATTAGTACCCCATATGACCCAATGTTGCTCACATTTGTCACACTAAAGTAGGTGGTGGCAGATCAATAATAACAACAATCTTCACATGATCAACCAAAAGTCCTTGTTTACATACTACATGACCCAATAGGATACCAAGCAATGCGCAAAAAATACACTTCTTCAAGTTCAAGGAAACCTCAAATTGTCTACATTTGTCCAACATCAAGTGTAGATTTTCAACATGGTATTTTAAAAAGCTGAACATTGTCCAATCATCCAAATATACTTCTATAAATTTATGAATAAATTATTTAAAAGTCGCGACAACAACTCAGGAAAATATGTTGGCGCATTTTTCAATCCAAAAGGCATGATTGTATACTGATAACATCCCCCTTTTGTCGCAAATGTTGTCTTATGCCTATCCTTATGTGCAATCTTAATCTAGTGATACCCAAAGAATCCATTAGTAAATGAGTAAGCTTCTTGTCCTCCTACATTCTCTTAAAAATCATCTATAAATGAGGTAGGAAACGGTTCATGTAAGAAAGCATCATTTAATTTCCACAGATCCATGCAAATTTTGATTCCACTTGTTTTCTTATCCTGAATCACCATCGGACTGATCCATTCTGACTCTGAGACAGGTTCAATATTCCCATCTTCCATCATCCTATCTATTTCTTCCTTCACTTTTTGCTTATACATTGGTTTCAATCGGTATGGTCTCTGCTTCACTGGCTTGGCATCCAACTTCAAAAAAATCCTCATCTCACCTAGCTCCCCAGGAATCCCTTTCATTTCTAAAAATTTAGTTGGGAAAAGGTCTTGGTATTTGCGCATTAAATCAACAATATTCTCGATAGTTTCTTCATTCCAGTAATCGCCAATGTTTGAAAACTTTGAATTATCCTTCATACCAATATTCACCTTGCACATTTTCAATGGATCTGCATAATCGACATATTCAATCTCGAGACCCTCTATTGCACACTCTCCTTCGGTTTCTAGTATTTGCAAATTTCTCTAGTCTTCTTCTTCCTGGTATTCTCTAGCAATGTTATCGCATTCCAAAACCTCTTGAACAGATGCAGAAGATTAGGGCGCACTACATAAGGGTATTGGTCACATTGAGTCTTCTAATGTAAATATCTTGTTTTTGATAATCTGTAGATTTGTGTCGACCGAAGGGGCATCATCTTCAAAATTGAAAGTTACCTTGAAGTTGTGAATCAAATATTCCCAGTCTATTGTTCCTCTGCATACTTCCAGTACTAAATACTAGTTCTTCGGGATCATATCCAGAGTGTGTACAAAACATTGCATCCATTCTTTCTTAGGTATTGAACTCCATGTCACAGAGCATTGTGTAAAGTGATATGTAGGAAAACTCAACCTAGTATACTTATGTGCAATATATTTCGTTCATGTTCCAAACCTTACCTATAACAACCTTCTACATTGCTGCCAATTATCTATTCTATCCTTATGTGCAACCCACCATATTGCAGGGGTTGCTTTCAACACAATATCTAAAGCTAGCAATCTATGTTGTTCTGCTATCTGAAATTCAAATTATTTTACAAAAGAATCTATATATGTTATTCCATCATACTTCGGAGGATCACGTACCTCATCTCTAATCTAGCATAATGTGCAGGTAATATGAGCATATCTCCTTGTAGATACTTCATGTAACCTTTGTTGCCAATATTCCAAGGATTCTTTTGAATTTGACTCGTAAGAACTGATACTTCACCAACTGAGTACACCCTCAATAGTAGGATTAATAAAGTCTCCATCCGTGCAGTCACATTGTAAATATTATTGAGTTCTTTTACCCTTGTCGGTTCCACATATCATCTTCCTTCTGTGGGATATAATGATGCAATAACTCTCAATTCTCCTACTTCAAAGGTCATCTATCTCTTTTTCAGATCAATAATGGTTTGGTTATCAAAGTCCCAAGTAACATTAGGTAAGGTTTAATACCATCTATCTCGATTACTTCAAAATGTATTGTGTTGTGCACCCCATCGATATTAACATTTACCCTTGTCAGTATTCCAATCAGAATAATCGTGTTTTGATTTGCTAGCCTCAACTGAATTGGTGACTAGATCAACTTTGGTTTGCCTATCATTTCCCATGTCTTCTTCGGAATGACGTTCACATCAAATCCAAGATCCAAGATGATATTATCCATATCATAGTCTCCTACCTACACATTAAGTCAGAATTCCCTATTCATCCTTTTCCTACGTTGTACCTGGTTAACTAGTCATTGTGCAATAGGTGCTTCTTTATATTGCATGCATTGGTCGATCATCGCACACAACACATTTAATGAAGATACATCCTTCATTAGTTCTAAAAAACTCTTTAAGAAACTTTTCAGAGTACTTACCTTCTCAATTGTCCTTTCTATGATCGAGTGGTCATAATATGGAGGCATGTCATACACAGGTTGTGAAGTCAAGGCTCCCCATCCTATTTCTATCAGTTCTTTCTGAGGGTAAAATGTTGAAGGAGGTTATGTTGCTTTCCTAACCCACTAGTCGGTCTGAATTCCTTGTTCTGTCGCATCAGCTCATGTTCTTTCTCCTTTACACGTAATTTTTGCTATCCTTGTCTCGTCATCGCGCTCTTCCACTACTATCATCTGCACATTCTAGTTCCTTTTCTCTTGCCACTTCATGATCATATGTGGAAAATATCTAGTCACACGATCCAACTATATACAGTATGTGCATGATGTACAATGATACTGACAATATCGCGTCAAATGCCCAAGTTGGTTACAGTTATAACAGATAATTGGTCCTCTTCCTCTGTCGAACCCTACTCTTCCCCAACCTTTGATTCCTCCTATTCCTCCTTGATTGTATCCCCTCAGAGTATTATATTTTAGTACCTCTCCTATTGATCTGTGAAAAATGTGTGCATCCACGATGCGTTCTCTCATTAGATCGAGTGCATGACAGTCCTTTTCGCCATGTCCCATGGACTTACAAAAATTACAAAATAATTTTTTGGCAGTGCTCTGATACTTCTACATCACAAGACAAGCGGTTAGGTGATGACCCATCGTTATGCATATCTCACACCATACCCCTCCTTATGAGGCCAAGGTATTCAGGGTTCCTGTAGAAAAATTATCTTTAAAGGTTGGACACTCATTCTTATTATGACCTTCCTTTCTGCATGTAACACACTGGACTTCTTTGCAATTTTCCTTCCCTTTATCAAGCTCCTGCAATTGAATTGTTAATGTTACTAATTGCAACTGAACCTGAGCCATACATGTGACATTCTCTCTTATAGGGGATGTTTCCAACTTCATGGTGATCTCTAGTGCTTCTAATTGTAGCACAATATTTTGTTGCGTCAATGGACATCACATTTGTGGTAACAACCCCACAATGAACCATTCCCTATGTTTCTCTTTTGGAATCTGGAAAGTCAATCAATCCATCAATATCTTGAATCTCTTATCAAAATCCCATATTGATTCATTTTTCAATTACTTGATCTATTTTAGTTTCGTAATACACTGCGACTCAGACTTTAGTTTCTAGAACTCTTTTAATAGGTCTTGCCTGATGTCTGCCAATGTTTTGTCTTATCCCGCGAGCGTAGTAGACTAATACTTCATATACCAGAGTAATGTGCAGTCTATAAATGTTTTCATTGACTGCACAATTTTTTTATCATCGTCCTGAACCTACTTTACAATCCATATTGCTTCATAGACAAAAAAGTGTTGTTTTGGATGCTCTATCCCTGCTCTATGGAAGACAGATATTCTCAAAGTGGGGTATACCCCCTCCATTATGTACTGCGTAGTATTCTTCCTCAGTGTTGTTAACTGAATTTGCATTGTCGTATTACCTCTGATACCTTGACTATCTTTATTGTTATCCTTTCTTACTTCACTAACTACAAGTGTTTGCGACAAATTTTCATATATTACCTCAGACCTCAGAGATGCACGGGGGGTTGTGGGTTCGGTGCAGAGTCTGGCCTGAGTGGGGCTAATGGGATGTAATGGATCTCCTTCTATTGGATTGAGTTTTTGGTCCTTTTCTTTCTTCTCATTCCTTTCTATGCATGGTATTCCTTTGATCTGGAGCAATACGCCAGTGTCTCTTTCCTCAAACTTAGTATGTTTCTCTTATCTATCAACCACATTCCTTTTCCTATTGTACCAAAATATTTTTCAATTATGAAACACTCCAATCTCTTACTTCATTGCACCTTCTTCTTGTCTCGACATTCTCATCCCATCCATTCCTTATTTATTCTTTCTTGCATTCCTCTTCTCCATACTCTCAAACCATCCCCTGGTCAACCCCTTGTGCATGCAAAGACACCTAGCTACTAGGGTGATCAAATTCCAACTTCATAACCCCCTTAACACACAACAACATCTCGACCCAAGTAGACAGTGATTTCAAATATCTTCTGTTTGGACCCTTAAAGAACTCTCTTTCAACAACACTATATGACTGGGTACAATCTATAGCAAACTCAGTAATATAACGCCCCAATACACTATCCATCTAGAAATCAACTACGCGTGAGATATTATTACTTATGGTTTTAACTTTTTGGATCAACTCATGGGTCCTACTCCTTGGAATAATAGTTTTGAATGTTTCGTTCTTTTCAACTAACCTCTGTAACCACTTAGACAAAAATATCGAGAAATCAACAAAGAAAATCACATGTAAGTCTGTAAATACATAACTTTGTAACCACTTCTTCGAGTTGATCCATGAATTCATGTTTCGATCTCTAGAAAACTTGTTCTCCTTTTCCTCTAACCACCGTCCTATTTATTCCTTAGTCGGCCTCCACATTCCCCTTAGTCACAGATCTCAGTCCCGACAATGAAACCATTTGTTAGTGCGCAGTGTGCAAACCTAGGGTTCAACATGAATTTACCAAAAAAAAACCTCAGATACTGACCCTTTCAGCATCACCCGCAAGTAGGTGAAGTCTCACATGAGGTATCTATGGGAATTGCAGGAACCAGGTTTCCACAGTTTTGAAGGGATGGGAGGCAATCCTTATAACTGTTCTACTTAGCATTTGTTCATTATACCTTATACCATGTGCGCAGAAACATAATAACATGTAACATATTCATAGCACCAGGACATATATTATATGCACAATAAACAGAAAAATCACATCATAACACATAGACACCATGATTTAACGTGGTTCACCCAAGATGGGTTGCGTCCACAACGGACAACTTCTTATTATATTATTCAGAACATCCATAAAAAAATATGAGAACTACGCTCATACATTATTCCCTTGCCATTTTCATATCTCTTTATCTCCCTCTGTCACTCTTCACTCATACATATCTCACATACCTTGAATACACACTTACTTAGCTCATCATACATTGCATTCCATAGTATTTATCCCAAAACCCTTACATATTTATACAATTACAATAGGTCTTAGTCCATATCAATGAACCAAAAATGTCTAATGGCTTCCAACGATCTTCCTTCTTTTGCGCATGCTCAGCCCTACATCGCCAATTGTCTCTCCTTCTTTTGCATGCATTGCACAGTTCCCAAAACTAATCCCAAAATATTGTCTCAACAACCTTCATGACAAGCCTATGTTGATGGTGTTTCCTTGCTCTTTGTTGCCAATAGATGTGACACCATTGATGTCAATGTAGCCAATCGCTGCTCAAAATAACCCAACATGGCCCTAGGATCTTCTTCCTCTTCTCCTTCATAATTTTCTCCTGACATTCTTGATGTTCTACTACATTTGAGTCCCCAAAACAACTCTTATCCACTTCTTTTGTAATCACTGCGGGTACTTACCATACAGGTCTCACTGAATGCATTCAAACTTTTTCTTTGATACCATATGATCTATAAATAGGAGGCTTATAGCCTACTCGTATCACTAAAATGGAGTCCTATTCAAAACAACTACACTCATAGTTCTCATCAATTTATAAAAACTCGACCGGTAAGCTAAAGTAGATTCGACCAAGAAACAAAAACATTCAACTGCTCCAAGTCGAATCAATCAAATGAAGAGGATTTGAACTCCCAGAAGTCGAGTTAGAAGTAATGCAAGTTGGCCAAATTGAGTCAGATGGAAGGAAAGTCGACCAAGTCGAGTCAAATGCAAGTCAGGTCGACCAAGAGAACGAAATCGACCAGACAGGAGCCCAATCGATCAGAGAGCGGATGTCATCAACTATTAATTATTGACGAACAAATGGGGAAAGGGAAAAATGAGTCTTGGTGTAACACCTTATTTCCCCCAGTCTGTAAAAATAACTATATTGGCCAAGAATAATGGAAAACTCCAAGATGTGAATGTGTGATTTGACGGATCCTATATAAAGGGTCGATGAATGTAAATTATGTGTGAATATATGTTGCATGACTACTGGGAGGGGGATGTGTTGAAAAAGAGACCCTGATGGTTGATGAAAGGTGGTGGAAGGCACCTGGAGTGGTGGCGTTAACTTCCACCGAACCAATACCATATTTAAGTAAATATTTAAGCTTACCTCACCCCTGTCACAGAGTTCATAGCTTGATAATCTAAGAGACCTTTCAGTCAGGTCACCCAACCTGGTGATAATTACCCAAGAATCCGTTGAAGGATTTTATGGCCTAAGTTTGGAAACCTTGCACCAGAAAGAATGGTTCCCAAAGATGTTGGTGTTTCGGAGTTTCGACAACCAGGAAACCCAAGGGTAAGTTTCCTTGTACTCGCCAGACGCGAAATCCTAATATGTGGGACCCTGAAATATTCTAACGTGGATAGGTTTTGGCGTTTCACAGTTTCGACAACTGGGAAACCCAAGAGTAAGTTTCCTTGTACTCGCCAGACGCGAAATCCTGATATGTGGAACCCCGAAATAGTCTAGCGTGGATAAGTTTTGGTGTTTTGGAGTTTTGGCTCCCGGGAAACCCAAGGGTAAGTTTCCTTATACTCGCTAGACGGGAAACCCCGAAATGAACTTAGCATGATATATATATATATATACACACATCTATCGGCGTTTCAGAGTTTTGGCTCCTGGGAACTCAAGTACGAGACCTCTTGTCTTCGCATATTATGAAATCCTGATGTGAGAAACCCCGAAATGATAGAGCATGAGTAGATTTTAATGTTTCGACGTTTTGACACCCGAGACTCCCAAGGATCAGTTTCCTTGTCTTCGCATATCGTGAAATCCTGACTTGCGAAACCCCGAAATGAGCTTATTAAATATATGGGTTTCAGTGTTGTGACACCTGGGAAACCGAAGGGTATGAACCCTCGTCTTCATACATCGCAAAATCCCAGTATACGAAGTCCTGGTAGGTGAAATCTCGAAGTGGCTTGGTGTGAATAGGATTTCGGGTTTCAGGGTTTGAAGAGTCGAAGAACTCAAATCCCTTGCATTTCGAACTCTTGATTTCTGAAGCCCCAAAATGTGAAAGGCACCTCTTGGCTTAGCCCGGGGTCACAACCAATGGACACATGGGAGTAAATCCTACGCTTGGTGCGTGATTTGTACACAACAGATATTCAATGAAAGAACCAGTGAATTGGTGTGGTGAAGGTCCTGATTGGAATACCTAGCCTACGCTAGAACCTCGTAGGAATTCAGGAACTTTATCCCTAGAAGAAGAGGAGAAAAAGCCAAAAAATCTTAGTTCTCGTAGTGGGTGTGTTACAAATTGGTATCAGAGCATGGTTACAACACTTGGCCTGCTTGGGTTCATGAACGGGTTGCACAGAGACTCCATTCGGAGTACTCCCAAAAGGAGTAACCCTCTATCTTAACCCCCTTAATCACAATTCTAGGTTAAGAAAGAAAACTCCTATTGTGTGTGTGCCTGTGAAAAAAAAAATATGAACTGTGTACTGGTTATGAATGAATATGAATATTGACTAACAATAAGCATTTTTCTTTGCACACAAGTGGACGATCAACCGTGGGAAATGACAAATGTATAGAATGGTGACTCACCATGAAGTGGGGGAGGGCTCCCACAATAGAGATGAAGAGTCTAACGAAAGGAGGGAAGTAGGGACCCCTCCAGATCTAGCAGAGACTATGAGGAGCCTCATGGTCGAATTACAGAGCTGCAAGGTTGATAACGAGAGGATGATAAAAGAGAAAGAGAAGCAAACGAAAATTAATGCAGTTTTACTGCAAATTTTATCCAACATACAAAGACAATTGCAACATGAACCTGAGATACAGAAACGTGGTCATGTCAGTGGCCACACTGAGAGGAGTACCTCGAGGAAGGTCCACCCCAGAGATAAGGGACAAGTGTCGGACGATTCCTCTGGAAAGGAAGCTGGCGACTCAGAGGGATCTTCTAGCAGCAGAACCAGTTCTCATTCCCAAAGAAAATGAAAGAAGCAGAAACTTTCCAAGAGTCATGATCTCAAAGAGTTCAAGAAGGCCAAACCACCCTCCTTTGACGGTGAAATAAAGAAGGGAGAGGAAGTGGAGGCCTGGCTTCTTGGACTAAAGAAGTATTTCAGAGTCCATGACTTCTCAGAAAACTTGAAGGCCCGAGTAGCCACCTTCAACTTGAGTGGAAAGGCTTCCATTTGGTGGGAAGACCTTAAGAATGTAAAAGGGATTCGCAAAGAAGACCTATCTTGGGAACGGTTTGAGAAATACTTCAGGAAGAAATATTTGTCAGAAAAATACTTCGACGAAAAGACTAAAGAATTCTATGAAATCAAGATGGGGAAACTCACCATAGAGGAATATGTCAACAAATTCCTCGAGTTGTTGAGGTATGTACCCTACATAAAAGAGGAAAAGGCAAAGGTGCAACGATTCATCAGTGGACTACCTAAGGACTATCAGAACAAGATTGAATTTGACAAACCAAAGACCCTAGAAGATACTATCTGAAAGGCAAGATATTGTTATGAACAACTTGGGCATCGAATAGGGCCTTGGGAAGGCTGGAAGCAGAAGAATAGTTCGAGTTTCCAGAAAAAAGGGTTTAAATCCCCAAGATTTAAGGACTATAAAAAGAACTCAAGGATGAGCTTCCTAGCCCGAAGTGTACACTAGCAGAACTTTCCCTCCTTGAGTAGAAATAAACTTTATGGATCTGCCCCAGTAAATACTAATAACCCAAAGAGAGAACCTTTGAAATGTTGGGGTTGTGGAGAAGAACATCTACTAAGGGACTGCCCGCACTGACAACAGAACAACTGAAGAATTTACAACATTCAAGAAGCTACCACCATCAATGATGTGGCTAGGAGTGTGCTGCAAATTTATGCATCCTTGGATAATAACCAAGCTGACCACCAAGCTTCAGTGGTGGAAATCGAAGGTATGATCAGCAAGCATCTAGTGTCTATTCTGATTGACCCTGGTTCAAATTTGAGTTATATAGCCCTGAAGGTTGTTGATAAATGTAAACTACAACCACATAAAAATGTCAATCCATGGTTGGTATAGTTAGCCACTGGCACCAAAAGAAGGGTAGTGGAAGTCATACCAGCCTGCCAATTCATTATGGGTGAATTCCCCACCCAAGAAACCCTTAACATATTACCCATGGGATCGTATGATCTGTTGATTTTTATGGACTGGCTAGCCACCCATAAAGCCAAACTGGACTATTACCATAAAACCTTGGAATGTGTAAGTGAAGAAGGAAGGAGAATAACCCTTCTCAAAAATAAGGGAGGGGGATTGTAATGTCCCCAAGGCCGAGCCCTTTATAAACCTGATGTATGAAACAAATTGTACATATGTGTTATAGGCTGGTGAGCCGAGTTCCTATAAGCTGTAATCTTATGTGTTTGTTAGGCCAGGGAGCCTAAGTGTTGAAGGCCAGGAGCCTGTTGTTGTACTTGTATGTATGCAGAATATTTAAGAAAATATAAACACCGCCAGGTGCAGACCGACCACGATGAAAGAGTGATGGGGGACTGAGCGTCCACAGAATGGGCAAGGGATCAGGGGCTGAAAAGTGGGAAAGGGGCTGAGTGAGGAGCCTAGGGGCTAATCCTAGGGTGCACTCTCCTGGGGTGGAACAGGCATGTGGGGAATGAGGGTCTGTGTGCAGTGAGCGTGGGAGATTCCTGGGAGAGCTTCTTCCTGTTGAATGTGTATGCGATTGTCTTCCCTGTAACCTCAGCCTGTGTCTAGATTCCTTGCCTTGGGGTGGAGCTCGGTCCCAGCTCGGGGGTGACCTACTGTTGAGCTGATGAACAGTGTGGTCTAAGGCTAGGAGGTTCGTGGAAGGCCTGCACTGGGTTGGTGATTTCTACAGCAAATAAAAGATAAGTATTCTGAATTATGTTTTGAACATGTTTTGGCACGACTGTGCTATATATATTATCATGTTTTCCGCTGTGTAAATGAATTAATGATGAATGCTATGACCGGTTTAATTATAGCAGTAACCATATGTTTTACTCTGAGAATTAAGTGTGTTTAATTCTGTTTAAATGCATGTGCTTATAATTCCTTTACCAATTATGTAAACATTCATGTATAATGGTAAAAATAAGGGTTTGGAAACCTGGGTAGCAAATTGGTACGCTACAAATTGGCAAGTGAGCGATTGGTACGTTACAAATTGGTATCAGAGCAATTGGTACATTACACAAATATTAGAATACATGCTCAGGATGCAAGCAATGCATCAACCTAAAAAGTGGGAAGATTTCCTGCCACTGGTGGAATTTGCCTACAACAACGACTACCAAGAATCCTTGAAGACGAGCCCTTTCGAAGTCCTCTACGGTAGACCGTGCAATACTCCAGTCAGTTGGAGTAATCCCGTAAACAGAGTTACTATTGGACCTGACATGTTGAAAGAAATGGAACAACAAGTGATTCAAATAAAACAAAATCTAAAGGTCACTCAGAACCGATAGAAAAGTTATGCCGACCAAAAGAGAACTCCAAGAGAGTTCAAGGTAGGAGACCATGTATACCTCAGAGTTTGGCCCAGGAAGAGTTCCATGAATATGGGAGCATGTGCCAAGTTGGCACCTCAATATTGTGGACCCGAAAAAGCACATAATGTTTTCCATGTTTCATTATTGAATAAATATGTACATGCTTCTAATCATATAATTGAGTGGTCTGTGATCCAGGTAGAACCAGAGGGAGAATTCCTACCATAACCTCAATGCATACTGGACAGGAAAGAAACCTCGCTCGGGAACCGAACCATTGCACATGTCAAGGTGCAGTGGAAACATTTTGGCCCAGATGAGGCTACATGGGAAATGGAAGATGCTATGAAACGGGCATATCCGATTTTTTTTACTTCTGTACTTACACATTCTATTGATAGATAGAACATCGAGGATGATGTTCCTTTAAGGGGGAGGGAATTGTAACACCCTATTTCCCCAGTCTGTAAAAATAACTATATCGGCCAAGAATTATGGCAAACTCCAAGATGTGAATGTGTGATTTGACGAATCCTGTATAAAGGGTCGATGAATGTAAATGATGTGTGAATATATGTTGCATGACTGCTGGGAGGGGGATGTGCTGAAAAAGAGACCACGATGGGTGATGAAAGGTGGTGGAAGGCACCTGGAGTGGTGGCGTTAACTTCCATCGAACCAATACTGTATTGGTCTTTACTAGCTCAAAGACCAAAGTTGCTCTCTGGACCTGAAGTGAATTACTCACCAAGATGGTAAGTGGGGAGGCTCCTCATGAGTTAATGAGGGGATGGGAGTGAACCACCCATCTGTAGAAGCCCTCAGACCTGACCACTATGGGGGAATTCACTCCACACGCGACCTTGCAGGAAAAAGCAAGAAAGGAAGTGTGGGGAGAGGAGAGTGCGCGCAACAGGAATCCCAGAAGGAGAACCAGAGGAACTCCAGAAAATACAGCGAGTCTTGAGTAGAGGAGAAGGAGAGTAACCTTCATCCTTGACTTCCGACAAGTGGGAAGTAGGAGACTGAGTCTCAAAGCCTCGTGTTCTAGCTCGAGGGTGTCTAGTGGTAAATCCGTTGGGAGTCGTTGAGCCTACGGTTGGGTGGAAATGAGAACCCCTCTTAGCAGTCATGCCATACTTGGTGTTCTTTCTGATAAGTGTTTACATCTCGCATATTGAATTAAATATAATGGATGCATGCTCATGTTTGTACACTTATAAATGATTGATTTCTGTATAGAAGTGTTTGCCTGGTGTTTCGATCAACAATAATGAATGTGTGCTTATACTTATATGACAATAATCGATTTACGTATAGAATGTATAAGTTCATATTCGAACTCATTCCCTGGAGAGTTATCCCATGTACACGACCCATGATATGCCCTGGTTTGTTTTCCTGAAGGCACCTCCTTCTGGGAAGCTCAATCATATTCCAGAGATGGAATGAGTTTATGGAAGGGACTATTGTTTTTAAGTAAATATTTAAGCTTACCTCACCCCTGTCACAGAGTTCATAGCTCGATAATCTAAGAAGACCTTTCAGTCAGGTCACCCAGCCTAGTGATAATTACCCAAGAATCCATTGAAGGATTTTATGGCCTAAGTTTGGAAACCTTGCACTAGAAAGAATGGTTCCCAAAGATGTTGGTGTTTCGAAGTTTCGACAACTGGGAAACCCAAGAGTAAGTTTCCTTGTACTCACCAGATGCGAAATCCTGATATGTGGGACCCTGAAATAGTCTAGCGTGGATAGGTTTTGGTGTTTCAGAGTTTCAACAACCGGGAAACCCAAGGGTAAGTTTCCTTATACTCGCCAGACATGAAATCCTGATATGTGGGACCCCGAAATAGTCTAGTGTGGATAGGTTTTGGTGTTTCAAAGTTTTGGCAACTGAGAAACCCAAGAGTAAGTTTCCTTGTACTCGTTAGATGCAAAATCCCGATATGTGGAACCTCAAAATAGTCTAGCGTGGATAAGTTTTGGTGTTTTGGAGTTTTGGCTCCCAGGAAACCCAACGGTAAGTTTCCTTGTACTCACTAGACACGAAACCCTGAAATGAACTTAGCGTGATATATATATATATATATATATCGGCGTTTCGGAGTTTCGGCTCCTGGGAACTCAAGTACGAGACCTCTTGTCTTCGCATATTGTGAAATCTCGATGTGAGAAATCCTGAAATGATAGAGTGTGAGTAGATTTTAATGTTTCGGCATTTCGGCACCCGAGACTCCCAAGGGTCAGTTTCCTTGTCTTCGCATATCGCAAAATCTCGACTTGCGAAACCCTGAAATGAGCTTAGTAGATATATGGGTTTCGGTGTTGCGGAACCTGGGAAACTGAAGGGTATGAACCCTCATCTTCATACATCATGAAATCCCAGTACGCGAAGTCTCGGTAGGTAAAATCTCTAAGCGACTTGGTGTGAATAGGATTTTGGGTTTCGGGATTTGAAGAGTCGAAGAACTCGACTCCCTTGCATTTTGAACTCCCAGTTTCCAAAGTCCTGAAATGTGAAAGGCACCTCTTGGCTTAGCCCGGGGTCACAACTAATGGACACATGGGAGTAAATCCTACGCTTGGTGCGTGAGTTGTACACGACGGATCTTCAATGAAAGAACCAGTGAATTGGTGTGGTGAAGGTCCTAATTGGAAGACCTAGCCTACGCTAGAACCTTGTAGGAATTTGGGAACTCTGTCCCTCGAAGAAGAGGAGAAAAAGCCAAAAAAACTTAGTTCCCGTAGTGGGTGTGTTACACTTGGTGAAGTCAAAAAGCTCATGGGAGAGTCAAGTCTACTAACAACATAGAGCACAACTCAGAGGTCAAATTTGACAACTGGCAATTGGGAAGAATGTTTGGAGGGAGAATTTGACAACCCATGGCGTGTAAAAAAAACAATTAAGGACATTTTCGGTAACCTACAACACAAAAAAATTCCCAAGGGAGGTTTTGATAATCCCACGTCAACTAAAATCATTTTGAAGTCGAGTTGGGCATCCAATGACAAAGGAAAATTCCTTGGGAAGAATTGCTAGCGAGTGAACTTTTAAAAACATTTCTATGTGTCATGGATAGCTAATGAACACCCCACCAATCCCAAACTTTGATATATAATCCACATATTATTTATGAGAAAAGGAAAATGCCTCGGGAAGTCAAGGATGTGCCCATCACTATTAAAATGAAATCAGAAACCCCTAAATAAATAGCAATGACTCAGGAAGGAGGGCCATCGATTTCCAACTTTCAAATAAATGTATGGGTGTGGTTAAAGAGCTATTAGTCTAGTTTACTGGCCCACGGGGACCATATTAATATAAAACGAACTCAAAAAATAACTAGCACAAAATTATCTTTGCTATATAATACACATACATCCATTAAGTTACAGTGCAGACCATTTACCATTCATAAGCAATGCAACTACAAACAATCATCACACATAGACTCAGAATTTACCCTAGAAACCCAAACAGGAAAACCAACATTGCTTTGGCTTCATCCAGGCTCTTTATTATTCGGTAATGGGAAAATTGCAGACTCTCTAGTTCATCTCTATGCTCCTCGGTGACATCTAGGTAGCCTCTCTACATCATTCACAATGAAAGAACCCTTTTCTCATTTCGGGGAAACATAATATAGAGGATTGAGTCGATTGGGAGGATAGTTGGAAGGTCTAGTGTCCACAATGCTTCAACTTCCATCCAGTCTATTTCTCCTTATTTTATTTATGTGTTTTTATTTTCTCCCAGGTGGAAAGTTCTCATGAACGTTTCATTACTCCTTTACTTACAAAAACATGTTTCCTAACTTTACATATATTACATACAAAAATGGAAATCAATCATGATGACATGGGGCCCTACATTCCAACAAATTGATCTCTTTCTTCATCCAAAGCCTTTAAATTTGCATTTGTTGATCATCTTATATCCTGTGTCGATAGCCAATTGTTCTTGTTGGATCTAATTTGGATCACGCACCATCCTCAGGGCATATGTTCTGTTAGCGGCACAACAATTGATTTTAAAGATATTTTTGCAACAACAAAAAAAACAGTTTTGGATTTTTTTAAATACACGTCATTTATATATGTATTTATTTTTTAATTTCAATTTATTCTATCTATATATATGTTCCTAACAATATTTGTATGTGAATCAGAGACGACAACAACGAGAGGAGGAAGAGTCAGAGTGGTGACATATTAAGACACACGCATTTATGTGTGAGTGGGAGGCTAGGGAGAGGGATGGGGAGTTTTACCCTCGCCCTCTTTTATAGCATACATAGGACCTTTTGATGGATATTGGCCTCCTGAATTTTTATCGGGAGGGTATGTCCCTTAGTGGCTACTATGCATTGTTACAACAATTGATCCATCATTGAGATCATGCGAGATAGGGGTTTAGGGTCGGTCTCGATCTATGGTATCATCCCACTGAGGAGGATGTATATTTCATCACTGGGTTGTCTAGTAGGGGGGTGTATTTTCCCCATTTCCCTGTGCTACTGCTTGATGTTGTAGGAGATACCCAACTGGCATATGTGCAGAGATATGTCAGTCTGGGTATTCTTTTGGATTTGGATTTCTACATTCGTGGTCGTCAGGTATGGATAGGTGCATTTCAAAGACAGGACGTTAGGTTCCTATGTCATATTCTCTCTTCATTGTCACAGTATAGCTCTGAAGGGCAGCGCATTAGTTTCTTTGTGTTGTATTATGTAGATAGTTTATTGAAATAACATCTATTGATTAGGTGGGTGGATGTTTTTTTAGACAATCTTGTCGTGTATTAGATCATTGTTGTTTTGTTTTGTCTAGGACGACATTCTTCC
Organism: Picea engelmannii; assembly: GCA_009831015.1. NCBI lineage: Eukaryota > Viridiplantae > Streptophyta > Pinopsida > Pinales > Pinaceae > Picea > Picea engelmannii. The sequence continues at coordinate 776,572 of ML785095.1, read as the reverse complement.
CATTCGCGTCTGAGTTGTATACACTATTTTTTTATAGGGTTCATGCCACTCGGGAAGCAGTACCCCGCTTTATTTCTAGACCTACATTTGATGTGTGTATGCGTATGTGGGGGAAATTGATGCCCAATAGGGGCCATTCTGAGTTTCAAATTACTCTGGTGGGAAAGGAGGTATATGATTTCTTATCTAGMAAGGATGATTATGTCCTCTATATTGTAGAGTACCTGTATACGGGGATAGATTGGAGAGGATGTCCAAACATTTGATTTACAACAGAGGAGCCACCATATGAGAGAATTAATATTATAGTGATGTTTTGATCAATCTATTTGCATATTTTTATGTCTTGTTTAATGTACATATAATTTATTGCAACATTTGTTTCAATTGTCTTATAATTATTATCTATTGTTTTTCATATATTGGCACATATGTTGGGAATGCACCTCCCCAACATGAGGATGAGGTGATGGAGGAGGTAGAGTACCAGCCTCCAGAAGTATAGAGACCCCACATGCCACGAATATCTGATACAAGAGTCTGGCTAGAGGTGGCATATGAGTTATGTCATGCCATGAGTAGTCACGAGTGATACATGTACCCACTAGAGAAATATTACGAGTATAGGAGTTGTCTACTACATGGAGGATTTTTCCTTGTGACATGACGATGTTGATGCATCATATTGTTGGTGTCTTCAACCTCATCGATACGTTGAGGGGTGGTTCTCATGATCCCAATACATCTAGCTCATTAGCAGAGTCATCCACATCCTCTACTCCACCACATGGTCCTCCTCATCCTCCTCCTCCTTCTGATTATCCTCCACATGAGTCAGTTGCAACATCTATTGATCCTCTTGCTTCCCCTCCACGGTTGTTTGAACCTGCATCCATGTTTAATCATCCTCCTCCTCCTCCTCTTGCTTCTCCTCCAAATGTGTCACCAAATTCTAAGGATCCTCCCCCTCCTCCTCCGCTTGTTTAACCATCCACTAATCATTGTATTTCTCCTAGTCCACATGTGTCATCATCCACGGATCCCCCTCCTCCTCCTTTTTCTCCACATGTGTCCCAAGCTTTTGATGCTTTGGACACTATGATCACATCAGGTAATGTTCATGCATATCTTCATGATATTGATACATAGATACTTGATAGTGCACTTTTTCCAACATTTTTTTCTGAGATAGTTGTTCTTGATAGAGGTTCTACCTTTGGCAGCAGAGACACTAGTGCACTTGGCTTTGGTGGTGGACCTAGCTAGTGGTGGTATTGATTGACATTTATACTGATTGTTTTATATTTGAGTGTGTGTGTGTGTGTGTGTAACTTGTTTATTGCATATTTTGTTGAGATGTATGTTTGACATGTATATTCATATGCATATCTCTCATGTATATTATGTTTTTCATATAATGTTGTAGTTTTTGTTGTTGTTTGATTTATAAAATGTAATATGACTATGCTTGATCCAGGTGGATATCGGTGGCCACCCACCTTTTCCAAATGGCTCAAAACAGTTTTCTGGCCATTTTGGCAATTTACTATTTTTAATAGGTTTTAACTTCCAGGGCCATTTTGAGGGTCCAAATGAAGGTTTTTCAAGATTGAGGTTCTCAATGATATCCAAAGGCATGATTGAGCCCCCAAAATGAATCTCCTCGACAATACCTTTCCAACGAGCTATCACACGCCTAAAACA
>ML785095.1:709267-774717 GCA_009831015.1 Picea engelmannii | reverse complement strand
TACATTTCTTTGATTAATAGAAATCGTGTATTACTGTATATCTGTGTTTATGGTTGCATCTCTGATACATTTATGTTATATTATTGAATATCTGCAATATCTCTGTGCATTTCTTTATTATATCTCCGCTCTCATTTTGTGCCAAAAATAATCTGAATCAATGCTAATGACGAAGATTTTTAATAATTTATCTATTTTTAAGTGAAATTTGATATGCATCACTCATTTGAATTTGCTTTTGTCATATAATGTTTAACTTTACTTTTATGAAAGCATTTAATTTGGATTTTGATTGCAAAAACTTATAACCATCAATGTCATATAATGTTTAATTGTTGTTCAAGGTGAATTCTTTGTTGTCCAACAAGATACAATATGTTGATTAAACATGTTTAGAAACAAAAATACTTAAATGTGATTAGTGAAATGATTGTGATTTGAACATTAATATATTATTCATATATTATAATAATAACATTATAACATAATTGTTCACTACTAATAATATTGATGATGTAATAATAATGTTATGTTTTTAATTTTTATTACTCAAAGATTACAAGACAAAGTTATAATATAATTGTTTATTAAAATCACAATGATTATATTTTATTAATATTTAACTTTTCCAAAGATTTTATTAATTTATATTATCCAACTATTATAATATATGAAATTTATTCAATTAAATTTAAAATAATAAATATAGAGAATAATAATACATTTTGATCTATACACTTTCGATGAAATGGTTTCACATTTTTTTACTCTAATACAGATTTTATGAATCTTTTATTAAAAAATAATATCACCCAACATTTTATCATTAATATTTTAAGAATTAGTAAAATTGACAAAGGTTTCTATACTTTTAGATAAGTATGGATCATTAAAATTTTCCTTAATTCTAACTAGGCTCTAGAAAAAGACACTTTTAGAATTTTCTTGTCCTTCCTATATTGACACTTATTTCAAGGAGAATGCAAAAATAATTATTAATATATGTTTATATGATTATAAAAGTAAAGGATGGAGTGGAAAAGGTGAAGGTCGTGATAGTTGCACTAGTTAAGGTGGAGAATGTCATCAAAGTTGGTAATTCCAAGTACACCACAAGTATTGTGGATGTTGCATGAAGTTATTTTGCTAGAATTGTCCCTAGAAGTTCCATCAAAGTAAGTATATATTTATTTTAATTTTGATTTTCTCAAACAATAAAAATTTTGAGGTTTGAATATTTTTTAATATCTTCATTTTTTTATTAAATAAAATATAATTTAAAATAAATATTTACTATTGTACACCACCAACTTTGTGATATCCCAATTAATGCTTAGTAATTCAAAGGTTAACATAAATATATTTTAATACAATACAACATAAATTTTCTATAATAAACAAAACATATCACAATGAAAATATATCAAAACCAAGTCCTATGCTTGTACATATATTTAATGTATTTTCAATATGGTGGTTGTAAATGGTTGTTAACTTTTCATATCCAACATAATTATAGAATGAAGGAAAATAAAAACATGATTTTCCATTATAGATACCCATAATAAAATGACACATCCACAATATAAATGTCCAAAAAAATCATTTACAAATCATTCTTCATTGACATCACCTTGATTATCTTCCTCACTTGGAATTGTAGCATTATTGTTCTCAAAAAGATGTTTAAATCTCGGATAATGTCTCAGTACAAACCACCAAACCCCATCCAACACATCTGGGTAAAAAACTTGGTAGAAATGTTTTTGGAAAACATAAGGCTCCTTACTTTCAACCCACATTTTTTTAGAGTGAATACATATTATCCCACTATCACGATATTCCTTCACATTTATTTGGTTGAAGGTATCCCACCACTTGCAACAAAAAATAACACATTGAAACGATGAGAAGTCAACTTGCAACAAAAAATAACACATTGAAATGATGAGAAGTTCACTCCCCCAAAAAAATAACACATTGAAACAATGAGAAGTCCACTTGCATGATCTATTGTATCTTTCCAATGCAACCTAACTTCCCCTCTATCAGGTTTTCGTCGCATTGGCTATCATGACTAGATTGGTCGAACTCAAACTCCACTCCACAATCTTGTGTGATGTGGCCTTCATCAACACACTCAGTGTGAAAATGATGTCCATATGCCCACATAGATGACAATAAATGCACCCGTAAAATGCAAACAAAGACAATGTCATATATCTAATAATCGAAGCATTAATAAAAAAAATAATATGTGTTACAATTCAAATGTGCAATATTATAAATAGAACGTGGTAATTAGAGAGGTTATTACGGAGATGCTACACCCGATCCCTATGTTTAGTGCATCCATATCTTATCCATGTGGGTTACGACTGGACACCTCATATTTCTCTTGTATCTAGTCAACCACCCAACTGTTGGGACATATTTTTGGCATATTTTCTTTTAAATGATCAGGATAAGGCATGTTTCTACCATTCAATCATCTTAATGTTTTTCTGTCATTATCCCATTTCCTTATTTTCTCTTCATACAACGCAACCCATGGTTGCATTGCCTCTGCGTTGTAAAGAATGAATTTATTGATGGCATCCATTTCAAAATTCGTTGATGTATACAAAAACTCAAAATGAATTGCATGAGATCAAATATATCTTATCAACTTAAAGAATGAATTTATTGATGGCATCAAAATTTCTAAATTTGTTGATGTATAAAAGAATTCAAAACAAATAGCATGGGATGAAATATATATTATCAACTTCAATGTAAACAATTTCTTTGTACTAAATTGAAAAAATATAACTGACTTCCTCTTTATCAAGCGCCTTTTTCCATTCATTTGGAGTATATCCCCTTCCCTTTTGTGCTCATATTGATGATCTTCCCAAAAAAATCCCCTTCTATGTCATCAATTTTCTTTATGTACTCACTGGCATAATAGAATGACTCGTATACTATGTGTACCCCCTACCATAAAGCTCTCTGGTTTTTCTCTTTGTTGAAAAAAACCCTTCTATTTTTTCATGTACCTCTCTAAGAAAAAAATCCAATGATATGAGAGAACCCCAACTAATTCAACCTCATCAGGTATGTGAATTAGAAGATGGACTTTCCAATCCATAAAACTCATGGGCATATCCTTTTCAAACATACAAACAATCTCAGTTATCTCTCGACACTACCATGGAATGCTAACCATATGAATCTCCCTTGATGTGATACAATGTACAAATGCAGATAATTTTGATATGGCATGTCGCAGGTCCTAGGGGAAGTCATGGTTCACACAACCATGCACAAGAAAAAGATAATGACACTACAAAATAGACACACAGATCTTTAGTTTCCATAAAATTGTGAGTGCATAGCATATTTTTATCGACGTTAGTATAAAAGAATAATCATGTATTCAACATACATACCCTTATAAGGTTCATATGGTCATGTGATTTCAACCCTGACCAATTCATGTCTACAGTGAAGCAACATCGTAGAGTTGACCCATATAAATAAGGTTCATTTGTTGGAATACTGAGAGGGGGGGTGAATCAGTATGTGGACTTCTACAACGTTTTGTATTTCAAGTTAGGAGTTATTTCAAAACATAATTTTACACATTAAGAGAAATCAATTCATAAGCACAATGAACACAAGAGATAACAGATGTATGTATAAGATTTTGTATTATTTATATATGTGACTACAGTCACGGGGATTTTCCCAGCACCAATTGTTTTTTATCAGCACCAACTAAAGTAAGGAGCACCAACTCTCAAGAGAGCACCAGCTCTAGAGAAAGACTGAGCTTGTTGCAAGACTCAACTTGTTGACAGGATGTAATCTATCCAACTAGAGTTCATCTAGTTGTACAACCAGCTCAAATACCAGTCATCCAATTATTGAATCTTCTCCAGCTCATGATCATAGATCTACAACAAATTCTCACCACCAGACTTCATCTTCTTATCTAAAATTCACACCTTCTTCACTTCATCTTCTTTCGGACATTCACACCTAGATGTGCCACAGGATCACCATACCAGAAAATTACTGACCTCAAGTGAAGATCCACTTCTTCACTCACTTCCTCACTTACTCAAATTAACCAAGCATAGTTGTAATTATACTTGTTCATGCTCAACTCTAGTTTTAGTTCTAGGGACAACTTGTGCCACAAGTTGCAACTAGCTTGTCCATTTACAACAACTTTGGGACCACAAAAGAACATCATTCTGGGTATTCAACTTTAAACCTGGCATCCCCCCTATCATCAGAAAGGCCACAATGATTTCTAACCTTCATATGCTTTTAACAACCATCTAACCTATTTTCATAAATCAATCACAGGTATGGATCGATTTTCTTTGTCTCTGTGAATGTTGCAGAAATCAAATATTGTAGAGGCACTTTCTTCAAACCATTTAGATGTGACTATCTTCACAAAAACATGAGCTTACTAATTTAAGCAATAATCATAGTGCCTCATGGATTATTTGTTCGTAACCCATGACCAGGGGCTGGAACCTTGTCCTCCGTTACTTCGGCCTTCAGGCGATTTCTCTCTCATCCAGTATTCCAGAGTAGTTAGCTCTCACAAGGATGGATCTAACGGTTAGCATGATTCCTGGAACCAAATCAACGATTTAGAATTGATATTTACACTATACTTCCAATGCTTAATCCAACGATTGTCACTTAATCAAACATTGAGATGGACGACCATTATTTACTTCGGGACTTTAGGAATTCCATCCTCCGCAATCTTTCAACCTCCCGGAGTACATTTCATCGAAGTAGATCGGATGGTCAGTTTTCTCTCTTCTGTAGATGGACGATCTTGGATTGTCCATAGGTTTCAAACAAATCAACGATTGTGATTTAATAAAATGTTGATATGGACAGCCACTATTTACTTCGGGACTTCGGGACTTCAGAGGTCCAGGTAATTGTCGTTCCAATTTCCATCGGAGTTGGTCAGCACCAAAGTGGTCAACATGGGAGAGATTACGTCATGTTTTGATCTAACGATCGTGATTCATACTGAAGGATCTTATATCAACGGTTATCATTGAATTCAGCCTTCGGCGCTTCAGGTAGTTGTTGGTTCCCCCCGAAGGACAAACTCACAGAGTGACATAGCTTGTTGACGTCACTGTTGACTTGGCACTGGTCGAGTGGCTTCCACGTGTCACTTATATTCATGACTTATGTAACCTTATATTCCCAACTAGACCTATACACTTGTCACCATATGATTGTGTCATGTGTCCTTGCTGACATGGATCTTCTGTCGCAGCACATGTCCTTCTCCTGGATCTAATGGTCATAGGTTCATCTGAATCCTTGATCAATGACTATGATCGATTCATTTCGGCCTTCAACACTTTGGGTTATACAATCCCATTTCCCAAATATCCCTAAGTGAGATTCACTGACTAAACCTCGAGCATCTTGAATTCATCTAAAAATCCTCCTTTGATGCGAACAACCTAACACGATCCAACAGTTGTCGAGTTTTCAGTTATTTCAGGATATCGTGAATCCTTGATCCAACGGTTGTGATCAATTCAGGATCAATGGTCTAGATTCATTTCAACATTCTGAACTTTGGGTTATACACTCCCATTTCCCAAACATCCTGAAGAAATATTCGTCGATTAAACTTTGAGCATCTTGGCATCATCTAACAATCCATATTTTTTTTGAAACGCTTAATACGATCCAACAACTGTTAGGGTTTCGGCTATTACAGGATCTTGTGAATCCTTGATCCAATTGTTGTGATCATCTCTTAGATCAACTCTCCATATTTATTTCAGAATTTGGGACTTTGAGTTATTCATTCCCAATTCTCAATTCTCTTGAAGTGAGATTCCCTGATTAAACCTCGAGCAAGTTGACTTCATCTAACGATCGAGAATTATCTCGTAGTATATGAATGATCAAGGATGATTTCAGAAACTAAACTTGTATAATTGTTAACACAACCCTTGCATCCCGCAATGGTTCCCTGTCGTTGATCTTCCCTTACTGAGATCCGACGGTCAGGACTTAATCCGATGTTTGATCCAAAGTTCCTCCCTTGTAACTCCCAAATCTGATGGTCCTGGTTTGTCCTGAAATATACATCAGTGAATGGGATTCTCCCTTGATTCTTTTGTAGTTTTACTATGGGGATTGCAATGTTGAACATGTTTCTGCAATGCACTTTCTCTTCTGAGATTTTTGGTAGATTCCTCTGCATGTTGTTTATAAAAACTCATCATTATTACAATGTGCTTTCCCTTTTGAGATTTTGGGTTTTGTAATTGGATCCTAACTGATTAAGATCATTGAACTGTTGGTAATTTGATTCTGATGGTGTTTCTGCATGTTGTTCATAACAACTCATCATCACATCATAATGACATTGGTTGTTGACATCAATGACAATATGTCCAACAATATCCCCCTTTATCATTGAGGGAAACACACTAACTTCATACACAAATGCCTCATGTGATGATGCTTCTTTCCTTTGTAGTTACTCTCCCCCTTTGACATCAATGAAAAAGGGTTGCTCCCCTTATGATTAATATATTCATGTATGTATGTTTCTCACTATAATCTGAACTCGGGTAACTCCCCCTGCAATCATTCTCTGCCTACCATAATTGAATGACTCCCCCTATCAATCTACTCTATTTGCCTCTAACTGCTCTCCCCCTTTGTTTCTAAAAGAGCATCTCTTTCTGACAAGGTCTCTCCCCTTGTCATCTCTATTGTACAATACTCTAAATTCATCTGAGAGAATTTTGTACTCTCCTTGCTGCATGACGACAATTCTTTCTGCAACAATTAACTTCACTCATGTTCACTTGTTCAATGTTTTTTATCCACATTTGTGAGTGTCCTGGTTTCTTGACCTTTTTCTCTAATATTGTATTATTGCAACTTCATTTTTCTTCCATGTTTCATTTACTCTTCTTATCGTATTATATGAAGCGTTTCTCATTGACTGTCTCATTGAATTCCAACAGTCCTGGGATTTGTGGCCAAATCCACCACAACTGTAGCATTTCATAGTGTAAAAATGTGCAACAATATTTCCAACAAGATTGCATTTCCAACATCTTACAATGTTTTTGAACCTACCAACTTGTTTTTTTTCCATGATGCCTACAATCCAATGCTTTATGACCATATTCATTACAAGAAAAGCAATGACCATTAAAAACACTTTCATATCTTCCTCTTTGACTCATCCTTGAAGGTGTCTCTCTTCTAAACTTGCTTTGAGGTGTAGGAGTAGCTTCTTGATGTTTTCCTTGATATGATCTTATGAAGATTGTAGCATTGCTTTCATTATTTGAATATGAAGGGCCTATACCAAACCTGTCTTCACCCTTTACAGATGAAGGACCTGTATCAGACATGTCTTCACCCTTTACAAAAGAAGGACCTACATCAGACATGTCTTCACTTTTTAAAAATGAAGGACCTACATCAAGCTTCATAGGAGCACCAATATCTTCCTTGTTGTATCCAAGATCGGATTTATCATTTGGTGATCTTTGACTATCCAAGATCTCATCCAAGGTCATAGAGTTGTTCAAGAACTTGACATAGGTATTTTGACTTCTCAAATTTCTTTATAAGATTCACAACTTCTGTTTCCAACTTATGACATGACTCTTCCCTTTCGTTCAACTGGTTCCTCACTACCTCCTCTCTTCTTTTGGCTTCTTCAAGTTGGATCTTCAGATTGACATTTCTTTCTCTTAGTTCTTTTAGATCTGTAAGGTTTTTGCTAAGTTCATCATCTTCCTTCTTCTTTTCTTTTGCTTTCCTGATTTCATTCTTCAGTTTATCGATCTCCTCTTCTTTTTATTTTAATTTAATATCTTACTCAGATATGACCTTTTCATTGTCTTTGAGCATTTCCTTTATTTCAAATATATGATTTTGATTCTTTTCAAGAAATTATTTAGTGTACTCATAAAGATAGTTATAGTTTGAATAATCATGGTCATAGTTGTATTCACAAAAACCCCAGTCAAATTTATGTTTAATCTTTGATAGTTCTTCTTCTACTTCTCCCATGGGATAAATGCTAACAGAACTTTCTTCTATTGTATCTGAATCTTCTTCTTTACTTGCAGGGGAGAATTCAATATCAACATTATTGCAATCGGAAGATTGTGGAGAGTCTTTACCTTCATTGATGGTCGAATATTCCTTCTCATCCTTGATAGGAATGTCTTATGTGTCTTCTCTTTTGATTTGATACATCTTCTCTAACTTCAACCATAAGTCCTTGGCGGATTTGCATAGTCCCATGCTTGCTTTGACGGTATTTGATAGTCCATTGAGAAGAATATTCAATGTCAATTCATTGTTCTTCCTTATTCTTCTTTGGGATGAAAACTTGGATAGATTATTTGAGGTAGTTAATTGCCAAGGCTTACTTACTACTAAATCCCAAACTTTAGTTCCTTTTGACTTCAAATATTGTTTCATATTTTCCCTCCATGAAGAACAATTTGTTCCATAAAATAAGGGAGCTTAAATTGTGGAGAGAGCCATTTGTCCACCCATTATTTAGGATCTACCTTCTAGTGTTTAAACTATGCTGAAGGCACATGCTCTAATACCAATTGTTGGAATACGGAGAGGGAGGGGTGAATTAGTATGTGGAATTTTACAACTTTTCTTATTTCAAGTTAACATTTATTTAAAAACATAATGTTACACATTAAGAGCAATCAATTCATAAGCACAATGAACATAAGAGATAACATATGTTTGTATAAGATTATGTACTATTTACATATGTGACTATAGTCATGGGGGTTTTCCCATAACCAACTTTTTTTTATCAACGCCAACTGAAGTAAGGAGCACCAAATCCTAGCAGAGCACCAACTCTCAAGAAAGACTCAGCTTGTTGATAGAATGCAAACTATTCAACTAAAGTTCATCTAGTAGTACAACCAGCTCAAATACCAGTCATCCAATTATTGAATCTTCTCCAACTCATGATCATAGATATACAACAAATGCTCATCACCGGACTTCATCTTATTCTCTGAAATTCACACCTTCTTCACTTCATCTTCTTTCTTTAATTCACACCTAGTTGTTCCACAAGATCACCATACCAGAAAATTACCAACCTCGAGTGCAGATCCAGTCCTTCACCCACTTCCTCACTTACTCAAATGAACCAAGCATAGTTGTATTTATACTTGTTCATACTCAACTCTAGTTTTATTTTTAAGGCCGACTTGTGCCACAAGTTACAACTAACTTGTCCATTTACAACAACTTTGGGACTACCAGAGAACATCATTCTGGGTCTTCAAATTTAAACCTAGCATCCCCCTTATCATCGGAAAGGCCACAATGAGTTCTAACCTTCATATGCTTTTAACAACCATCAGACCTATTTCCATAAATCGATCACAGGTATGGATCGATTTCCTTTGTCTTTATGATTAATGTTGCATAAATCAAATATTGTAGAGGTGCTTCCTTCAAACCATTTACATGTGACCATCTTCGCAAAACCATGAGCTTATTAAGTTCAGCAATGTTCCTAGCGCCTCATGGATTATGTGTTTGTAACCCATGACCGGGGGTTGTAACCTTGTCCTTCGTTACTTCGGCCTTCGGGCTCTCTCATCCAGTATTTGGGAGTAGTTACCTCTCACAAGGATGGATCTAACGGTTAGCATGATTCCCGGAACCAAAACAACGGTTTATCTTTGATCCTTAAACTATCCTTACAATTCTTAATCCAATGGTTGTGACTTAATCAAACATTGATATGGACAGCCATTATTTACTTCGGGACTTCCAGCCTCTACAATATTTCAACCTCCTGGAGTGCATTTCGTCGAAGTAGATCGGACGGTTGATATTATCTCTTCTGTAGATGGGTGATCCTAACTTGTCCATAGGTTTCAAAAAAATCGACGGCTATGATTTAATCAAAGGTTGATATGGACAACCACTAGTTACTTCGGGACTTTGGAGGTTTGAAGGTCCGAGTAATTGTCATTCCAATTTTCATCGTAGTTGGTTAGCGTCGAAGTGGTCCACATGGGATATCTTACAACATGTTTTGATCTAATGGTCATGATTCATCCTGGAGGATATTAGATCAACGATTATCATAAAATTCGACCTTCGGCGCTTCAGTAGTTGTTGGTTTCCCCCGAAGGACAAACTCCCGGAGTGACGTAGCTTGTTGATGTCACTGCTGACTTGGCACTATCCGAGTGGTTGCCACATGTCACTTAGGTTTGTGACTTACATAACCTTAAAGTGCCAACTAGACCTAGACACTTGTCACCATCTGATTGTGCCACATGTCCTTGCTGGTGTGGTCTGCTGACGTGTATCTCCTGTCGCGGCACATGTAATCCTCATGGATCTAACGGTCGTAGGTTCATATAAATCCTTGATCAACGACTATGATAAGTTCATTTTGGCCTTCGGAACTTTGGGTTATACGCTCCCATTTCCTAAATCTCCCGAAGTGAGACTCACCGACAAAACCTCGAGCATCTTGACTTCATCTAACGATCCTCCTTTGATACTAACAACCTAACACGATCCAACGGCTGTCAGGATTTTGTTTGTTTTGGGATCTCGTGAATCCTTGATCCAACGGTTGTGATCAGTTCAGGATCAATGGTCTAGATTCATTTTGTCATTTGGGACTTTGGGCTATTCGCTCCCATTTTCCAAATCTCCCGAAGTAAGATCCATCGATTAAACCTCGAGCATATTGATTTCATCTAATAATCCATCTTTGTCGCAAAATTCTTAATACAATCCAATGACTGTAGGGATTTCAGCTATTTTAGGATCTCGTTAATCCTTGATCCAACGGTTGTGATCAACTCTTAGATCAACGGTCCAGATTTATTTCAACATTCGAGACTTTGGGTTATTCGTTCTCAATTCTCCTGAAGTGAGATTCCTCGATTAAACCTTGAGCAAGTTGACTTCATATAATAGTCGAGAATGCTCACGTAGTAGATCAATGATCAAGGATGATTTCGGAACCTAAAATTGCACAATTGTTAACAAAACCCTTGCATATTGTAATGGTTCCCCGCCATTGATCTGCCCTTACTGAGATCTAACGGTTAAGACTTAATTGGATGTTTGATCTGAGGGTCCTCCTCTGTAACTCCCAGATCTAATGGTCCTAGTTTGTCCTGAAATCTACATTAGTGGAAAATATTCTCCCTTGATTCTTTTGTAGTTTTACTATGGGGATTTCAATCTTGATCGTGTTTCTGTAATGCGCTTTCCCTTATGATATTTTTGGTAGATTCCTCTGCATGTTGTTTATAAAAACTCATCATTATTGAAATGCACTTTCCCTTCTAGGATTTTTGGTTTTGTACTTGGATCCTAACTGATCAAGATCATTGAACTATTGGGAATTTGATTCTAATGGTGTTTCTGCATGTTTTTCATAAAAACTCATCATCACATCATAATGACATCGGCTTTTGACATCAATGACAATATGTCCAAAAAAATCTCCCTTTGTCATTGAGGGCAATACACTAAATTCATGCACAAACTCCCAATGTGATGATGCTTCTCTCCTCTGCAGTTACTCTCCCCCTTTGACATCAATGGCAAAGGGTTTCTCCCCTTATGATTAATCTATGTGTGTCTATATGTTGCTCACTAAAATATGAACTCGGGTAACTCCCCCTGCAATCATGCTTTGTCTGCCATAATTGAATGACTCCCCCTATCAATCTTCTTTCTCTGCCTTTGACTGCTTGCCCCCTTTGTTTCTAAAAGGGTACCACTTCCTGACAAGGTCGCCCCCCCTGTCATCTCTATTTTACAATTCTCTAAATTCATCTGAGAGACTTTTATACTCGGCTTTCCGCATGATGGAAATTCTTTGTGCAACAATTAACTTCACTCATGTTCACTTGTTCAGTCTTTGCTATCCACATATGTGAGTGTTCTGGTTTCTTGAACTTTGTTCTCTGATCTTCTATTATTGCAACTTAATTTTTCTTCCATGTTTCATTTACTCTTCTTGTCGTATTGTATGAATCATTTCTTATTGACTGTCTCCTTGAATTCCAATGATCCTAGGATTTGTGGCCAAATCCACCACAACTGTAGTGTCTCATAGTGTAACAATGTGTAGCAATATGTCCAACAAGATTGCATTTCCAACATTTTACAATGTTGTTGAACCTACCAACTTGTTTTCTTCCATGATGCCTACAATCCAAGGCTTTATGACCATATTCATTACAAGAAAAGCAATGACCATTAAAAACACTTTCATACCTGCCCCTTCGACTCATCCTTGAAGGTGTCTCTCTTCTAAACTTGCTTTGAGGTGTCGGAGTAGCTCCTTGGTGTTTTCCTTGATTTGATCTTCTGAAGATTGTAGTGTTTCTTTCATTCTTTGAATATGAAGGACCTGTATCAGACCTGTCTTCACCCTCTACAGATGAAGGACTTGTATCAAACCTATCTTCACCCTTTACAAAAGAAGGACCTACATCAGACCTCTCTTCACCCTTTACAAATGAAGGACCTGCATAAAGCTTCATAGGAGTACCAATTTCTTCCTTGTTGTAGCCAAGACCGGATTTATCATTTGGTGACCTTTGACTATCCAAGATCTAATCCAAGGTCATAGATTTGTTCAAGAACTTGACATGGGTGTTTGAATTCTCAACTTTGTTTCTAATATTCATATCTTCTGCTTCCAGCTTATGACATGACTCTTCCCTTTTGTTCAACTAGTTCCTCACTAGCTCATCTCTTCTTTTGGATTCTTCAAGTTGGGTCTTCAAATTGAAATTGCTCTCTCTTAGTTATTTTAGATCTGCAAGGTTTCTGCTAAGTTCATCATCTTCCTTCTTATTTTATTTTGGTTGACTGATTTCATTCTTCAATTTCTCGATCTCCTCTTCTTTTTGTTCTAGCTGAATATCTTGCTCAGATATGACCTTTTCATTGTCTTTGAGCATTTCCTTTATTTCAAGTATATGTTTTTGATTCTTTTCAAGAAATTATTTAGTGTACTCATAAAGATAGCTATAGTCTGAATAACCATGGTCATAGTTGTATTCACAAAAACCCCAGTCAACTTTTTGTTTAATCTTTGATAGTTCTTCTTCTACTTCTTCCATGGGATAAATGATAACATAACTTTATTCTATTGTATCTAAATTTTCTTCTTTACTTGTAGGGGAGAATTCAATATCAACATTATTTCAATCGGAAGATTGTGGAGAGTCTTTACCTTCATTGATGGTTGAGTATTCCTTCTCATCCTTGATAGGAATGTCTTATGTGTCTTCTCTTTTGATTTTATACATCTTCTCTAACTTCAGCCATAAGTCCTTGGCGGATGTGCATAGTCCCATACTTTCTTTGATGGTATCTTATAGTCCATTGAGAAGAATCTTCAATGCCACTTCATTGTTCTTCCTTATTCTTCTTTGAGTTGAAAAATTGGATATAATCTTTGTGGTAGTTAAGTTCCAGGGATTACTTACTACTGAATCCCAAACTGTAGATCCTCTTGACTTCAAATATTGTTTCATATTTTCCCATGGAGGGAAAATATGGAGCTTAAATTGTGGAGAGAGCCATTTGTTCACCCATTATTTAGAATCTACCTTACAGTGTTTAAACTGTGTTGAAGGCACCTGCTCTGATACCAATTGTTGGAATACTGAGAGGGGGGGTGAATCAGTATGAGGAAATTTACAACTTTTCTTATTTCAAGTTAGCAGTTATTTCAAAACATAATTTTACACATTAAGAGGAATCAATTCATAAGAACAATGAACACAAGAGATAACATATGTTTGTATAAGATTTTGTATTATTTATATATGTGACTACAGTCATGAGGGTTTTCCCAATACCAAATATATTTTATCAGCACCAACTGAAGTAAGGAGAACCAACTCTCAAGAAAGACTCAGCTTGCTGCAAAACTCAGTTTGCTGCAAGACTCAACTTGCTGATAGAATACAATTTATCCAACTAGATTTCATCTAGTAGTACAACCAGCTCAAATATGATTCATCCAATTATTGAATCTGCTCCAGCTCATGATCAGAGATCTACAACAAATTCTCATCACCAAACTTCATCTTCTTCTCTGAAATTCACACCTTCTTCACTTCATCTTCTTTCTGAAATTCGCACCTAGTTGTGCCACAGGATCACCATACTAGAAAATTACCGACCTCAAGTGCAGATCCACTTTTTCACCCACTTTCTCACTTACTCAAATGAACCAAGAATAGTTGTATTTATACTTGTTCATGCTCAACTCTAGTTTTAGTTTTAGGGCCAACTTGTGCCATAAGTTACAACTAACTTGTCCATTTACAACAACTTTGGGACCAATAGAGAACATCATTCTAGGTCTTCAACTTTAAACCTGGCATCCCCCCTATCACTAGAAAGGCGATGATGAGTTCTAACCTTCATATGATTTTAACAACCATATAACCTATTTTCATAAATTGATCACAGGTATGGATCAATTTCCTTTGTCTCTGTGAATGTTGCAAAAATCGGATATTGTAGAGCCAAATATTTCAAACCATTTACATGTGATCATATTTGTAAAACCATGAGCTTATTAAGTTAAGCAATGTTCTCAATGCCTCATGGATTATTTTTTTGTAACCCATGACCGGGGGTTGGAACCTTGTCCTCCATTACTTTGGCCTTCTGGCGATTTCTCTCTCATCCAGTACTCCGTAGTAGTTACCTCTCACAATAATGGATCTAACGATTAGCATGATTCCCATAACCAAATCAACGGTTTAGCTTTCATCCTTATACTATCCTTCCACTGCTTGATCCAACGGCTATGAATTAATCAAACATTGAGATGGACGACCATTATTTACTTTGGGACTTCTAGTCTTCTAGCCTCTACAATCTTTCAACCTCCCAGAGTACATTTCATCGAAGTAGATCGGGCGATCGATATTTGCTCTTACATAGATGGATGATCCTGGATTTTCCATAGATTTCAAACAAATCAACGGTTCTGATTTAATCAAAGGTTGAGATGGACAGCCACTAGTTACTTCGGGACTTCATGGCTTTGGAGGTTTGGAGGTCTGGGTAGTTGTCGTTCCAATTTCCATCATAGTTGGTCAACACCGAAGTGGTCAACATGGGAGAGATTATGTCATGTTTTGATCTAATGGTCATGATTCATCCTGGAGGATCTTAGATCAATGGTTATCATTGACTTCGACCTTCGGCGCTTCGAGTAGATGTTGGTTTCCCCCGAAGGAAAAACTTCCAGAGTGATGTAGCTTGTTGACGTCACTGTTGACTTGGTATTGGCCGAGTGGATGCCACGTATCACTTATATTCGTGACTTACATAACCTTAAAGTGCCAACTGAACCTAGAAACTTGTCACCATCTGATTGTGCCACGTGTCCTTGCTAAAGTGGTCTATTGACATGGATCTCCTATCATGGCACATCTCCTCCTCTTGGATATAAGGATCGTAGGTTCATCTGAATCCTTGATCAATGACTATGATCAGTTCATTTCATCCTTCGGGACTTTGGGTTATATGCTCCCATTTCCCAAATATCTTGAAGTGAGATCCATCGACTAAACCTCGAGCATATTGACTTCATTTAACAATCCTCCTTTGATGTGAACAACCTAACACAATCCAACGGTTGTCAGGATTTCGGTTGTTTCGAGATCTCGTGAATCATTGATCCAACGGTTTTGATCAGTTCAGGATCAATGGTCTAGATTCATTTCGACATTTAGGGCTTTTCTTTATACGCTCCCATTTCCCAAATCTCCCGAAGTAAGATTATTTGATTAAACCTCGAGCATATTGATGTCATATAACGATCCATCTTTGTCGTGAAACGCTTAATATGATCCAATGGTTGTCGGGGTTTCGGCTATTCCAGGATCTCATGAATCCTTGATCCAACGGTTGTGATCAACTCTTAGATCAACGATCTACATTTATTTCGGCATTTGGGACTTTGGGTTATTCATTCCCAATTCTCAATTCTCCCGAAGTGAGATTCCCCGATTAAACCTCAAGTAAGTTGACTTCATCTAACGGTCGAGAATGCTCACGTAGTATATCAACGATCAAGGATGATTTCAGACCCTAAACTTGTGCAATTGTTAACACAAACATTGCATCCCACAATGGTTCCCCATTGTTGATATGCCCTTATTGTGATCCAACGGTCAGGACTTAATCGGATGTTTGATCCAAAGGTCCTCCTCTATAACTCCCAGATCTGACGGTCCTGGTTTTTCCTGAAATCTACATTAGTGGATAGGATTCTCCCTCAATTTTTTTGTAGTTTTAGTGTGGGGATTTCAATCTTGATCGCATTTTCTGCAATGTGCTTTCCCTTCTAAGATTTTTGGTAGTTTCCTCTACATGTTGTTTATAACAACTCATCATTTTTGCAATGTGATTTCCCTTCTGATATTTTTGGTTTTGTACTTGGATCCTAACTGATCGAGATCATTGAATTGTTGGGAATTTGATTTTGATGGTGTTTTTGCATGTTGTTCATAACAAATCATCATCACATCATAATGACATCGGTTGTTGACATCAATGACAATATGTCCAACAACATTCACACCCAATATAATATCCTTCACCATAGAAAGATCATATTTCTTCAAAATCCATGGGACATCACCTTCTTTAAAAGACCAAGAGGGACCAACCTCTCCTCTAGTTTTGTTTCTTGGCCAATGTCTCTTTTTAGTATTTGAAGCAATAAGATCTCTCCTCAAAGCCAATTTGTCGCTTTATTCCATGATATGTGCCTCTGTAAAGAATTTGAAACACTTTTTAATATATGCATGGGATCTAGTAAGTGGCCAATCTTAAGATCCTCCAAATATGGAAGCTCATAAAATACATATTTCCTTTTCATCCCAATGGGAATTTTCTCAACATACGTGTCAAAAAATTCAAGATCATCGAACATGTATTCCCCATTTGAATCAAACGAGTATTCCATTTCCTTCTCCTTCTCTTTTTCATATTACCTATTCCAATATGTCGGTGTCATTATTTCAGGTCTTTGGGTTCTCTTTGGTTTACCCTCAAACAATCGCACACCGAATTTCATAGTTCATTGGACCACCTAGCCTTTATAGAAAGTCCACAACATTTACATCCATGATACCATTTTGTTACAATGCCTATGATGTTAACATATACATAGCATGTTAGTGTAAAAAATATAGTTGCACCAAATGAAGTGTGCCAAATAAAATTGTAGATATAAACAAATCGATGAACATGCTTACCGGAGAAAACTCCTAGTCCTGGATAGTAATGTTTGGTGGATGCACATATTCCATACAAGTTAAAATACCTCTCCATTGGGATTGGTATTGATACATCATATACATGCATCCCTTTCCATAATTGCTTAAATTATCAATTAGTCATTGGAGGTAGAAGTCCACTCTCTTCACTTGTATTCTACCTGGTACTATAAGAGCCAACATAAGATGTTCATTCTCCATGAACAACCATGGGGGGGTATTTTTATTGATCACTACCATTGTCCAAACATAATATTTGGTGTTTTGGAGGGAATACGGATTAACTCCATCAATAGCTATGCTCAATCGAAGGCCTTGTACTTCATCCTTGAATTTATTGGGCCATGTATCCTCTATATGCTTCATGGCTATTGAATCGACTAGGATTCACATAACTCCTAGCTCACTTTTATGTGAGGCATGCCACCCCTATAACATGGCTAATTAATTACAATGAAATATCCTTTGAATCCTTGGAATTGTATTCATGTGCCTCAATATCTTATGAGGAGGATCATGTGCATTACCCTTATTTTTTTATTTATGGTACCTATCATGCCCACATTCTGGACATATGTCTTTGTCTGCATATTTGTTTCTGTATAGAATAAAATCATTTATACATGCATGGTATGATATGTACTCAACACCCAACATTGTCAACATTTGCTTTGCCTCTGCATAGCTATTGAGAAATCGATTATCACTCAAAAGTACCTTAACTTTGAGTAACTTGCAATTACTGGGCAATAAAATTTACACTGACATTAAGGATGAATAAAAATCAACCCTTTTCTTCCTTCATTGTGTGACAATATTAATTAAATATTTAGGGGATTTAATCGTTAGTTGCCTCAAAAGTGTCGAGAAACATGCACCTAAAATACCATACATTTATTTCAATTTGTATAGTAACATTGTTGTCCCTATATGGGTAGACCTTGCATACCCCTACACTTGACCAAATAGAGGGGTGGTGGAAATAGATTTTAGGCTTTCGTAGAAGGTATCTACGATATCAACATCATCCCCTAATTTATTTTGCAGAATTCATCTAACAACATTCCCTCCATGGCCTAGGTATCCCACAATAAATCATCCATACCAACCTCTATATCATTTCCTTACTCCCCAACATGTGAAGAACTAGTGTTACTATCGATGTTTTGAATTGGTGACTCGGGACGTAGTAGGAATTGAATAGGTGGTTGTTTCAACCATTCTCGATATTCTTCCTCTCCAAGATCTTTTTTGTTTAGCAGCAAGTTGGCGACTTGACATCATAGTGGGGTGCAATGGTAGACGGTGGATAGGTCGCTCGTCATCAGAATCCTGATTGTAAAAATATTGAACATTGCATTGATACTATTAGTAACATAATGTTTTTAATATGGTCAAACATTATACCAAACACTTATTAGAATCATGGATATTTTTTTCCCAATAATAAACATGAAACCAACCCCTTTATAAAACAATTGTTGAATTAAGAAATACATTTACTTAGTTCCATGGAAAATCCCAAAATAAAATTACTCAATCATATTTTTATTGCACCCTACGAGGTTGTTTACATAAAAGAGATCAAATTCATGGTGTAATATCGTTGACCCAAGTTGGTTGTTAGAAAATGTCATGTTAGGATTGGTAGGGTAAAGAAGCTATCCATTTTCATCAAAAATATGTTTGTGATATATTTCTCTTGATAAGAACTTAAGGAATTTTGGGACCACTGGAATATCTTGAGCATCTAAACTCGATCCTGAATCTTGATGGTGCAAAATTCAATGAACAATTATTAAACTGCACCTACATACATAACATAAATTCAATGATATAAATGAATTATCAATAAAATCTAGACGTGTTGCAATCAACATGAGAAAACTTGAAGGAGTTCCAAAGATACATAATGAGGCAACACTAGAATATGAATAATTGGTCATTTGATATTATAATTCTTTTTTTCCTAGATTTGAACCAAAACTATCATCTTTGATAGCATAGAACAATCTAACTTCAAAAATAACTTCGAATAACTTTTATAACTTGACCACACACTTAAAAAATCATTGGTGTGTTCTACAATATCATTGTTTTTTCCTCCCAGCTATATAAGAAATCTCAATCCGGACTTACAAAATAAGAAATAGTTACTCGATCCCTGAAAATATCCTCCTCGAACATAGAAAATGTGAATTTGATGTTGAACCCCTCTCTCACTCTCTTTCTCCTTCCCTCCCCTTCTCTCCCTATATCCCTCCCCCCCTCTCTCTCTTGCATCTACCCCTCCATCCCCCTCACTCTGTATCCTCCTCCCTCTCTCAATCATTGTATCCCCTTCCCTCTCTCTCCCTCTCTCTCTCCTCAACCAATGCACTTTATCATTTAAATGTGCATCGGTGTGTATGTATAAACAAAACACATCAATACATTTAATTGAGATAAGCACCGAAGACTGAGCTATGTTATTTCCTCCACAAATAAAAATCTTTGCAAACTTTAAATACAGATGTTTGCATTTGCATTGTGCAAATTTAACTGTCTTACGGTGTGTTATTACTTACACACCACCCTGGTACGTTATTAATTACACTTCACACCGATGTGTTTCAAAATGTATAGCGTAGCGACTAAAGCAAGTTATAAAAATATCTTTCACTTACTAATCGGTGTGGTATGCATACCGTACTAGTGCGCTACTCATTGTGTAGCGCATCAAAAAATGTAACTTTTGAAAAAAAACAATGTCTGTGTTTATCATCAATGCGCTAAAATATACAACGAAAAAATGAGAGGGAATTTGAGTTGTTGTGTTTATAAAGGAAAACCCTCTTCATTTTTTTATTGTTTTCCAAATTTTAGAGAGGATATTTGTGCAACAAAGATTTTTCAGCAAAGATTTCTTAGTGGCTGGATTTTTTTGAGCGAAATTCGAGGGAGAGTATTGTAGATCACATAGAAATATGCAAATGAGAAATTTTAGGTATATGATTTTATTCTATTAATCATCTTTGATCATTCTCCTATTTGATTCAAACAATTTTCAATGCATTCCAAAACAAAAAAAAGGGTTTCATAGTTACCTTCAGTATTGGAAACCTAATTTCCCGACTGTTCTTTTTCTTTCTCCTTCTATATTTCACAAGAATAAAAAAATTTAAGCACAATTACTTTATAGGGTTGGTTATTTATATATGGGAGTTTCTTATCCGTTGCAATGAAACCACTCATTGCATTGGATCCCAAACCATCATGTCACTATCACTTTTTTTAAACGCCTTCATGGTGACCAGTGCGCTCTGTACATAGTAAGTGCATCAGAGCGTATTTGTTTGTAAATAGAATCTCTTTATTTCCATTCAAAATATTATTAAAAAATCATTTTCACAGTATGTGGTGCACAATATTTACAAAGCACACCATTGAGTTAAAATGGAAAAAATATTGTTTTTGTATGGAAAACGCCATTTCTTAAATGTGTTCACTGCTCGATGATGCATAATAAATCGAACTTAGGAAGTCGTTCTTTTCTTAATTCATAAAGCATTGGTTGACTACAAAATTTTGTAAAACGTTTTCAATTTCGCAATGGAACTGTTGTATTGTTCATGTGCCTATATGTATGTGTGAAGCATCGATGCGTATAAATATCGTTGATGCATCGGTTAAAATTATCTTAATATACACATTAGGCTCTTATTTTTTTTTAATAATAATTTTATATATTTTTTTCAGGGAGAATTTGAAAATTCCAAAGGACAAACAAGGGGAAAACCAAGACATGTCAATAGAGATGTCCAAAAAAGTGTAGAAGAAGATGTTAAAAGAAATGAACATAATTTTGTCACAAGAGGAGCCATCCCAACTACACTGTGCATCAGAGGTATGTAATCATTTATTTATTCTTTTATGTACATCAAACTTAAGTACTGCATGAAATACTAATTTTAAATTTTTTTGTTGAAGAAAAGAAAAACAAATAGAATCCATTCATCACATAAGACAAGACGACGAGGAATAAAAGGGTTGATCACAAACTTTGTGAGTATTTATGTTTTTTACCTTTCTTAAGATTTCATGTTTGTTGTGATATTTATATTTAAATGATTAATTTACACATGTCCATGGATGTTTTCTACTAGGTTCTAACATACAAAGAGGAGCCAACCCATGAATTGATAAACATTGGGTTAAGTATAGGTTGTGAGTATATGTTGAAGAATGAAAGTTTAATTGAACAATTTGTAAGTAGCTATGTTGTTTAACTTCCATTGTTTTATAATTAATGAAAAAAACAAGAAAAAATTATATTGATTATATAGACTATGCTTTGTCATGTTGTATTAAACATGCACAAAACAAAGTATGTAATGTAGACATCATAGGATATTTTGAGAGAATTCATGAAGCATGGCTTCGAAAGAATGGTTATTGTTTATGAAAGACTTGGTGCTAAGGTATGTTTTTGATTTACGCAATCATGTATATTCTGCTATATATATAAAATTATGTACATATACTTATTACATTTTATTTATATGTTTCTAGATGGAAGATGAAGGGGAGAAACATAAAAAAACAAGTCAATCGGGAAAATTTTATGTTAAAAAACCAAAGTACAACATCACCTACAAATGATGAAGAAATGAGGTATGCACGCAGCTCTAGCAATGTCAACAGTTCAACCGATGAATGACAAATATAATTGAATGTTACTGCAAGTTCTATGTTTTGGAATATGTCTCTGAAAATCATGGATTTTGTTTAATGTACTCGACATATTGCCCCAATTGCATGTGGACATGTTACCATTAAGTGTAATAATTACAAATTGGTTGGAATTTGATTATTGTACTATACCTTTACATTCTTCCTTTTTGTATGACAATGGGTGTCTTATTCATATATAATAAAATGGGTTTCTTATTTCATTGCATTGTCGAATGTTGTAAAATGTTGTGTTCCTAAATAATTAATATGTGGATGATTTACATTGTTACAAATAACAAAGGTTTAATTGGTTGGATAACACATTAATGCAATCATTATATCGAAATGCAATAACATAAATATATAAAAATATTGTTATAAAAAAAATATTTGATTTTGAAATAATTAATTGAAAATTTGTAAAAAAGAATGAATTAAAATATATACATATTAATGCATTGTATTCTTTCCAACTCACTAGACAATGTTTGCCATATTATATACATCGGTGCATTTTGACAATTCATACACACCAATACATATTAATTATATTAATTATAATAATGCATTAGTACATACTATTGAGAAAATGCATCGTTTTGTAAATGACATAACATGCAATAATATTTATCGTTTCAAAATTGTACGGTGCTCATGTTTGGAATATAAAGCAAGGCACTAAAAATAATTTTTGTACTGGTGCATTAAATTTATTGTACACACTGATATTTTAAATATTATTGACACATTGGTTCTTTTACTATATTATACGCACCAGTGCATACTAAAAATAATGTTGTCGACATATCGGTACGTAATAATTACAGAAGCACCGAGACACATGCTATATTAAACGCATTGGGTCTTGGGATAACATGATCGCATCGAGGCTAACTATAACTTGAATGCACTGGGGAGGAAAAATCCTAAAGCACACCAATGCATCATACAAAAACAATTCAGAACCGTTGCATGGTAATTATAAGAGCGCCAGTGCTCTGCATACAATGAAAAAGGTGGAACCGTTGCAAAATAGATATAAATGCACCAGTGATTTTTTTATTATATTAAGATCTAGGGAATTTTTATTGTATTAATGTACCAATGTGTTTTATTATAGTAACGTACCTGTGCACATTTTTCAATACCACACAGTTTTGTTTTGACAAGAAAACACCAGAAAAAAAACTTCGCTACAACCTTCGCACATCCAAATTTTTGTAGTTATATGGAACATTCACTAAAACCTCTGCAACCAATAAAGGAAGTTGTAGCGAAGGTTT
Organism: Picea engelmannii; assembly: GCA_009831015.1. Taxonomy (NCBI): domain Eukaryota; kingdom Viridiplantae; phylum Streptophyta; class Pinopsida; order Pinales; family Pinaceae; genus Picea; species Picea engelmannii. The sequence continues at coordinate 751,346 of ML785095.1, read as the reverse complement.
TTTTTTAAATTTTGTCAAATTTTGTAACACTAAAAACCTCCACAAAAACCTTCACTATAAGGTGTTCTCCTTGTCGTGATTGACCCCAAGTCAGGGTACCATCAAGAGAGGATTAAATAAGAAGATATAAACAAGACAACATTTAGAACAAGGAAGAGTTATTTATTGAATTACTGAGAGGGGGGTGAATCAGTAATAAAGCAATTTAATCATTTTTAACCATATAATCCAAGTGTTATATCAATGTAGCATTATCATCCAATAACTGCAGAGTAAATAAGAAATGAACAAATGAACAATCATACACATACACAGTACACCAGTGTTTTACATGGAAACCCAAAGCGGGAGAAAACCACGAAATGTTTTTTCTTATATGTCTTGAAGAATTACATTCATTGGAAGTACCAAATTCCTTTGTTTTCTAGTTGCAACTGGAAGGAGGCTCTAACCCCCTTGTTTCTCAGGCTACAACCTGAGGGAAGATCCAACTCCCCTATTCTCTAGCTACAACCAGAAGGAGGCTACAACCCCCTATGTTCTTCGGCTACAACCACCTGTCCTTGCCCTGTCCAACCACCCTAAAGTAGAAGTAGAATGATGGAACCATTGTTACACTATCATTGTGAGATATACCGATGTAAACATGTAAAAATAAACATGAACCATGCATCAACGTGCACCTCAACTTGTAATCAACTTGTACCATAAACAAGTGTATCAACCATGCACAAACCTGTACCAAACAACATGTAATCAACATGTACCATAAACAAGTGCATCCAACCATGTACCAATCATGTGTCAACTACTCATCAATATGTACTAACATAATCAACTATACACCTCATGTATGTGCCAACTCATCAACTACTTGTCTCAACCATGTACCCAACATGTACCTTAACCAAAAGCCCTCATCAATTTCATCATCCAAATATGATTTGTAACTTTGTAATAGACCTGGTGTATATGATCACATACCTACAAACCTTCCTTAACTTTCACAACAAGAGACTAGCATTTTCATCAAACTTTTTTTTAGTCTCACATGACTAGTTTGGGATTAGTCAACAACTCTAACTTGAAATAATCATAACTATGTACCTGTAATGAATAAAGATCTTAAAATAGTACACAATGTTCTTCGGTTTGTTTTATGCAATTCCTCCAGGTCTCACTACTTGGAACTTCTCAGAAAAGGAGTTATAGAAAAAATGGCATACCTTGTTGAATGCTGGCTTATTCTAGAGAGCAACCTTGTAAAGTGTTCCCCGCATGGAATATTTGGTGAATCGATCTAAAAATGTTACACATAATACTAAATAATGTACTCTAACCAAAACATTTTTTCTTACCAAATTTGGATCTATTATAAATAATTTATGACGTTTTTACCCGAAACACTTGTTTTAGACTAGTTTCAGGACTAGCCACAAACCCTATTTGCCACGGAGTGTAACTCCAGAAATACAATGACCCACAAGCTGAAATTTTTACCACAAATACTTGGATATGCTTCCTCAATGGCCTATCAATTTCACAGTCTGAATCATTCTATAAAAAAAATTATTTCAAAAATGGTGAGATGACCTGTAAATAACATACCTTAGAAAGCATCATCAAAAGAATTTATCCTCCCTTGAATTCCGACCTTCTTTTCTTCACCTTCCCTCTGAAATTAGGATTATATATCCTTTGGTTACCTTAGTAACCTATAGATATTCAATATTCTCAAGTGTGATATAAAATGAGAGATCCTTGCCTCTTATTTATACTCTCCAAGTAGCTTCCTTAGAAGCATCTTCTAGGTCACTTTGCCCACTTTCCTTATTTTAGGGTAAACCCACTTCTAATTTCTCCATTAAATTTATTATTTAAATAAATTATTTTGTATTCACTTTGAATTATAGTACATTGATCACTTCACTTTATTATTTACCTTCTAAAATATCTTAAACCACTTTGACTACTTTGACCTTTTGGGGCTTCTAGATGACATATGAGGGTCCTCCAACTTCGTAAGGCCGTAACTCTCAAACCGTGAGGAGTTATGTGATGTTCCACATACCACCAGAAATGGCATGAAATGTACTATCCATATAGAATATTATTACCTACAAATATATCAAAAATCATACCATTATCCATCAAACAAACTTGGGTCCATTACCCAAACCTGGGTTCTCCAACTTCTCATGGCCATAACTCTCTAACCGTGAGGATTTATGTGGCATTCCACATACCAACGGAAATGGAATGAAATTTACTATCCATATAGAATATTATTACCTTAAAATATATTAAAACTCATACCATTATACATGAAACAGCGTTTGATCCATTACCCAAACCTTAGTGCTACCGGAATTCACTACCGGACTTTCTTCAAGGGTTGACATCAATGACAACCAACCTTAATAAACACTATTATGAGTTTACAGTGGTGCCATTTGGGTTGTCAAATGCATCAGTTGTCTTCATGTGTTTGATGAATGGAATTTTCAAAAATTACTTGTATAAGTTTGTCATTGTCTTCTTGCATGCCATACTTATCCACTCTAAGTCTAGAGAAGAACATGAGAAACACTTGAGGATGGTGCTACAAGTATTGAGGGAGCATCAATTGTATGCAAAGTTGATAAAGTGTTTGTTTTATCAGAGACAAATAAAATATTTGGGCCATATTATTTCAAAAGCAGGAATAACAGTGGAACTGGAGAAGATAGAAGCAATTAGAGGATGGCCAACACCAAAGAATGTTTTAGAGGTGATATCATTCATGGGACTTGTGGGTTATTATAGAAGATTTATTGAGGGATTTTCAAGGAATGCACATCCAATCAATTCTTTGCAAAAGAAGAGTGTGAAGTTTGAGTGGACATCTAAATGTGAAGAAAGATTTCATCACTTGAAGAATTTATTGACAAGTGCACCCATCTTGAAGATTGTTGGTCCAAATGAATATTTCATTGTATGCACTGAAGCATGCAAGGAAGGGCTTGGAGGATTCCTCACCCAAAATGGGCATGTAATATGTTATAAGTCAAGGAAGTTGAAGGAACGTGAGAGGCACTATGCCACTCATGATTTAGAATTGGAAACCATAGTACATGCCTTAAATATGTGGATACATTGTCTTATGGGGAAAAGATTTGAGTTGAGGATAGACCATAGTGATCTATAATATTTGTTTGGACAACCAACTTTGAATGCCAGACAAATCAAATGGATGGAATTCCTTAGTGCGTATAACTTTGATATAAAGAATATCAAAGGAAAATAAAATAGGGTGGTGTATGCGCTCAACAAGAGGATGCATGAGATGCATGCTACATCCATTACCATGTATAAATCTAATTTAAAAGATGCAATTTTGGAAGTTGCAAAATCAGATCAGCATTATATGCAAACAATAGAAATATTACAACAAGGTAATATTCAGCAGAAAATTAAATATTATGAGTTGAGAGAGGATGGAATCCTTGTATACAGGGGTAGAGTATATGTGCCTTGATATCAAGAGCTCAAAAATATTATGCTGAGAGAAATTCATAATGTGCCTTATGTTGGGCACCCTGGTTACCATAAAACAATTGCGGTTGTAAAGAGTCAATATTTTTGTCCATGTATGAACAAGGAGGTGGTTGATTATATATCTAGATGTCTAGAATGTCAGAAGGTAAAGGTTGAGCACAAACATCCAACTGGATTGCTATAGCCATTGCCCATTCTAGAGTGGAAATGCGAAGTTGTGACAATTAATTTTATCACCAAGGTTCCTAGAACAACGAAGCAACATGATTTTATTATGGTGGTGGTGGATCAACTAACTAAAGCTTCCCATTTCATTCCAGTGAATTTAATTCATAAGGAAAAAAACATTGCAGAGATTTATATGAGAGAAATTATCAGGTTACATGGTGTGCCTAAGGAAATTGTTAGTGACAGAGATCCCAAGTTCACATCAAACTTTTGAAGGGGATTATTTAAAGGATTTGGGACAAATTTGAATTTTAGCACAACATATCCCCCAAAATCATATGGGAAAACAAAGAGGGTCAATCGGGTGATTAAGGATATGCTAAGAATGTATGTGATGGATAAACCATCAAAATGAGAAGATTATCTACATTTAGTGGAATTTGCTTATAATAATGGGTATCATGCATCTTTAAACATGAACCCATTTGAAGAATTACATGGCAGAAAGTGCAACATGCCAGTGAGTTGGGACAACCCAACAGACAGAGTAGTGGTTGGGTCGGAATTGCTAAGAGAAATGGAAGAATAGATGGTGAAAATAAAACTGAATTTAAAGGTTGCTCAAGATAGGTTGAAATGGTATGCAACAAAGAAAGAATGCACAAAGAATTTAAAGTGGGAAAGCATGGCTTCTTAAAAGTGAAAGCTAAGAAGAGTTCGTTGAAATTGGGAAGTTTCCCAAAGATGGTAGCAAGATATTGTGGACCATTTGAGATCCTGGAAAGGATTCACTAATACATATGGGGTTAAAATTCGACAAAATATTATGACAATATGGGTTAAATTAATCGTAATGTCGCAAATTACTACAATTTCAATCATTGTTTTGGGGCTCCTCGATATTCATCGTAGTTCCGACACCATCCTTCCATTGTCTATTTTGCGATGGGAGGGAGTCCATATATTGATGTAATTTCATTCTCTTGTGACAAATGTTCATCGATATATCGATGCAACGTTGGTTGATATAACGACGAAAGTTTGTCAATATATCGACGCAATTTCATCACAAGATGATGAACATCTACCACTATACCAACGACTTTTGTGGGTATTGAAAAAACCAGATATGTGTTTGAAAGTTCTTAATGGTTATTGACTTAGTCAACTTTGATGTGGTCAACAAGCATCAACATTTTGATGAAAGTTATAGATTTCTACAATTTTGTTGTAGGTGTGACATCTATAAAAGTGCAATTGTGTGGTCATTGTTCAACGCATGTAATAGTCTCTTTTCTATGACATGTGCCTTGTTTCACATCAAATTATTAATTTATATAGCTTGGATTTTGGACGTATTCTGAAGGTTAGAAATTTTGAATATTTATTTGTCTCATTTTAAATACTAATGACATTGGATCCTAGTTAATTAACCCATCTTAGGCCTTATTTTTTGTGGGGACACAAGTTTAATTTGTCTAGGAAATAGGTAAGAACATGTCTACTCAATTGTTGTTGTCCTAGTTCTCTTTTATAATTGTTTAATAATTTTCTTACTTTCTTATAGAGAATCTTTGAAGCTTATGTGGTAAAAATGTATATATTTATATGGTTAATTTTGAACTCTTGAGTAATTGTTGAATAGTACTCTTATGAACATTTACTAAATAAATGACAAGATTGGATTAATTAACTTTAGATGTACAAATGGGGTCAATATTCGATGGCATTTGTATTGTAAGAAAATATTCGTATATGGTATTTATATTGCATCTTTAGTGGTTTTTGTTGTAATAGGAAATCCCAATGCCAAATAATAATAACAACATTATGGATGAAGAAAATGAAAGGAAGATTGTTAGGTTAAAGGCAGTAATGGGGACAAAGGGTAATGTGAAACTTGAATGCCCTTGCAATAAATGCAGGGGCTTTAACAAAAGAAGACTTGTAAGAAAAACAATTGAGAGACATTGTTGGATAAATGGGCGCGTTGAAGGGGGGTTCACATATCGTCCATGGTAATTTATTCATTATTATACATTGTCTTTGTATTGAGTGTATTTATAAAAAAAAAATCGTTTTAATATTTGTTATATACACTAATTTTATTGATTGTTTGTAATTATAAAGAAAAACCCTCCTAGGTGTGTGGCACTAGAGAATGTGCCTAGTAGTAGTAGAAATATTATTGTATAGGCTAAGGAAGATGGCCATATGGATATTGAAGATTGTCATTATCAATTTAATTATATGGAAGAAGATGAGACCAATAATAATGTTGAGCCAGATGATGGGACAAATAGATTGATCCAGGACATCTTTTCTCCTATCGATGAGGACACCTTTGAAGATATTTATGATATGCCTATGCTTGAGAAGGCACAACAACCCCTTTATGAAGGCTCGAGAACAGATATTCTATTAGTTATAATGTTGTTGGTGAAATTGAAGGTATTGAATGGTTTGTCAAACACTTGTCTCACACAGATCCTAAGGTACGTAACAATATAATTTATCACATATATATAAATGTCAAAATTATTTTTCTCTTTTTTTAGTGTCAATTAATGTGTAATAAATTAAACATGTGATATTTTTCATTACTAGTATTTACATTAACTAGTTATTTTTTATGTTGTAGATTGTTAGGTGATTTTTTCTTACCACTGTCAAATAATCTACCTCACACATACCGAGAGTTATCTGTCATTATGAAAGATATTGTAATAGATTATCATGCTATTGATGCATGTCCTAATGATGATATTATATATTATGGACAATATGCATCAGAAACAAAATTCCCACAATTTCAAATCAGTAGATATCAAACCGATCGATTAACAAAAAAAGGTTCCCCAGAAGTTCCTTCGTCATATTCCAATAATTCAACGTTTGCAGTGACTATTGAGGTATGAAATCATAGCACAATTTATGGATTACCATGCATAGCACAGAAGTGAAGATGGTGTTCTTTGAATTCCTGCAAATGCTTCTACATTTAGGAACATCGAAGAAAGATGGATGATTTTTAAAGAAGAACCTTGTAATGTTAGGATTTCATTGGCAGTTGATGGTGTTAATCCATTTGGTGAGCTCGGGTCTATTTACTTAGTGTGGCCTATTTTTGTTATAAACAGTAACCTTCCTCCTTGGATGTCAAAAAATAGGGAGAACACAGTGTTGGCAATGATTGTCTCAGGTATTTGTTTACAATATTTGTTTAAACATAGCACTATTTTGTTTGTCTTATTTGTTTCATTATTTCTTATACATATACAAGGTAGTAGTTATATGTACTTTCAACCAATTAGGTAAGTACCAAGAGAAATATGTGAATGTATATATTGAGCCTCTTACCAACGAGCTACAAAGTTATGGGATGGAATCACTATGTATGACATCTCTAGACCAATAGGGAAAAAAAAAATCAAATTTGTGGAACACTTACATGGACAATTCATGATACCCCGGGGCTAACACATGTTTTTGGTATGTAACACACTACTACACTTTAATAGTATATAATTTTATGAAAATATTATGCATGTTTCTTAAATATATATTAATTCCATGTTATATAACTAATAGTCACATTAATCCATATATTGCATGTCTTCAAACACAGGGTAAATTTGCATGTCCAGTTTGTGGTCCTAGGATGAAATCTCATCGTTCAAGAAGTTTAGGAAATGAAGTGTTTTATGAGTATAGGCACTTCCTCCCTAAGAAGCATAAGTATGGAACTACCGAAAAAAACATATTTTTGATGGGAAAGAAAAGACTACAATAAAACCATGAAGAATGACACCTCACCTATGGAATTTGGAATATAATAGAAATCATCAAGGTAATAAATTCGACTATGTATCACACAAAATGTTTTACAATTTTTATTTGTATTCAATTTTGTTTAATGTATCTAACCATTATTGTTGTATAATTAATTCATTTGTGTTTCATAAAGGTCATTAAGGCATTGATGGGATTCCACGAGGAATGAAAAATTACCCCATACAATTTAGTAGGTTGCTCTACTATGAATACCTACAAATAACTCATTTGTTTGATACAATGCATATTGGGAAGAATGTAACATAAATGTTGTGGAGAATCTTAGATGGAAGGAATGACAAAGAAAAAATTGTCAAAATTTCTAGTGACATTTGGGAAGCCAATCATGCAATGCATAAATTGATTGATTCAAATAGCAATGTTGAAGACCGAAATAGTCTTCCATGGTTATTTAGAGAGAAGGAAAGAAATGTTGTAAAAGAGGGGATTCGGAAAATTAAATTTCCCATGGGATTTTCTTCAAACATAAAGAATATCTTAATAAAGAAAGGTGAATTTGGTGGGGTAAAAACTCATGACTCGAATACCTTCATTAAGGTAATTATTTTGTTAGATTTATATATTAATGGTATAAATACTTCTTTTTAGTATTTTAATTTTGTTTTCTTTTAAAAAAAATAATGATTTATTTTTTGTAATTACAGTATGTTCTACCTCTACCTCTCCTTGATAGTTTTGACAACAATGTAAAACAAGTTATATATGATCTAGGAAAATATATGAGGTAAGAAAAATGTTTGTTGCAGAACTTGTCGTCGTGTATTTTACTTGAAATGTAAATAATTTGTTGTTGAAACCTATGATTTGTTTGTATAATCATGTGTAGGTGGTTGGCATATAAACAAATCCATAAAGAAGATATAAAATATTGGAGGAGAGAAATTTTGTGGCTAATGTGTTAAATGCATAAGTATCTACCTCTGACATTTTTCAATGCTCAGGAATACTACCTCATACACCAAGTTGAGGAGATTGAAATGTGTGGACCTATACACACAAGGTCAATGTGGATGGTGAAGAGGCGCTCGAAGTCATTGAAGGTATTTTTCAAACAAAGAGCACGTCTTGAGGGTTTTATGGTGGAGGGATATATGGTATATCAATTATTGGTGTATATTAGTCAATATCTCCTAAATTAGTAGCAGGAATCAAGGTGCCTCGCATTTGGGATGTCAAATCCATCAACAGATTTGAAGGGGAGGTCTTGGTCGAGAAAGGTAGAATGAGGAAAGTGAAAGGTAATTAGATGGTAACTGAGATCTATAATAATTTTCATTATTAATTTTTATCTATATTGTACTTATTTAAATTTTATTTTTCCATCGTTTATTAATCTTTATTGTTAGTCATTTTTATTCTTTTTTCATACAGTTGGTGGAGAGTGGGATGCACTACATTTATACATCACAAACAATCTTGATTGGATGAAGGTATGGATAGATCGTTGTATACAATATAATGGTAGGTTATCATGGGAAGGGGTAGCTACATTGCTTAAAGAAGCCCATCATAATCAAGATAACAATCTTAATCAGAGGGAAATTGATTTAGCATATGGTTTAAAAGATAAACAGGCAAGCATATAATTCACCCACATCATGTTTCAGTTATTTTCCGATATATTAATTTAGGTCATGGTGTGTTTTTTTTATAAATTTTTACTAAGTCTAAATATGTTTATTCATTGACAAATATGTGTTTTTTATGTGTCGAGCATATTGTAGCTAAAACACCACAAGTCTATGTGGTGCAATGGCCGTAAATTTCGCATCAAAATTTGGATGACAAGAAGAAAACCTATGGTTATGGGATAACTGCAGTCTTTCAGGTCACTAATGTTTCCTCTAAAAGTGACAAGAATCCAACAATATCCAAAATAGATACTATGGGTATTTGAATGATATAATTGAGTGTGCTTTAATTCCTTCAAGTTAGTTTTGTTCTAGGTCAAATGGTACAGGTTACGGATGAATGAACGTGAACCTGAAAGAACTTTTATTGAGCATTTCAGTGGATTTATCATAGTTAATACAAGGGTGTTTGAGTTGTTAGAATGTTGTGATCGTTTAACCATAAGAAATGCTACACCATTGCTACCCAACTATAGGCACAAAGCCACCCCTAAGCACCATAACCTTTGACATAAATAATGATTTCAGGAATCCTCACTAGAACCAACAGATAAACCAGGGTAGTGCACCTTCTCCATAGGTAGCACACAAAATAGAGTACCAAAAGACTTTACAGGGAATTACTGCACACCTGCAACTTCTAGAACTCCTCCTCAACACTTGTGCCTTGCTTCTAGATGACTGAGTGTGTGTACAAATGAGCTGGAGTGCCTCCTATTTATACTAATCTGGCCAGGTGAACAAGTGTCTCTTCAAATAGGGTCGACTTGTCCTTTTCTGCATATAATACTTTAATATTACTTATTCTGTTGAGATGACTTGTCTTCCAGGGTTTTCACAAATATATTTAGGTTTTCTCTTACTTTCAAAATATTCTATTCTAGTCAAATGTTTATCCATGGAATTTAATACCTCTCACAGCTACCAAAACATCAACACTCGCTCTTAGCCAGGGAGGTATTTAACCATGATGTTCCCTTCTAGTCTTCATAACCTTGCTCGTTATGCCATCATCCTCTTGTCATGCTTATGCAGACCATGATATTGGTAGCATCATTACGTCACACATGACTACACCCATGTGGACATGTCAATCTCGTCTAGGGGCCACAACCCACTAGAGAACACTAAATCTACACCTTGTAATGTGTGTCACCATCATCGCCACGGGATACACCCGCATGACGTGATCACCCATGGCTACACCCATGTCATGAGTATCATCATTATCCATTCATCTCACATGGCATGGTAAATACCTACATGGTCTTGCAGACCGGTAGCATCACCAGAGCTACACAGGCTATCTCATGATCACCCAAATCGCATTACGAGCAACACCATCACATCCATACAGGTTCTCGACTACACCACTAGCGTACCAGACTGTCTCATTGGTGTAGCAACAACTCATCATACTAGACCATCTCATTGGAGTAGAATACAACTCAACATAAATCCTACAACTCGACATGAAGCCTATAACTCGACGCAAGGCCTAAAACTCGTCACAAGGCCTACAACTCGGCATGAAGGCCTACAACTCAACACGAAGCCTACAACTCAGCACAAAGGCCTACAACTCGACACAAATACCTAAAACTTGTCACAAAGCCCAAACCTCGGCATGAAGGCCTAAAGCCTATAGCTTGGCACAAGGCCTACAACTCGGCACAAAGGCCTACAAGATCCTTCTTTCCAAATTCTACCATCAACTCCCTCTAACTGATATAATCCTCGAACCACACTTCCATCTCCTGCATGCCTATATGCATCCTACAAAGTGTCACGAAACTTTCTTCTTCCTAATCATTGATTCCCTCTGAAGTTTGAATCCATCTGAGTCCTTTCAAGTCTTTCTTTTCTGTGGTAACCTTCCTGGAATGCATAGGATAACCTACCCGAAACTTGAACAACAAGAGAAAAATTATTTCCAATATAATAGCATTTTATATAAGAACATATCAATTTCATGGTAATTCATTATAGCATTACCAAGGTGTCCTGCCTGAGAAAAAGAACAAGAAATATCTCATAGATGACGTGTTAGTTCATATTTCAATTAAGTACAATAAGCATTTATATTAATAGTACATGCTATTAAGTATTCATTTGTTCCGAGCATTAATAAAATCTAAAGGATTGCAATACTCAATTAAGTAACAATAATAAAATATCAAACATGATATGCAAACCTAGAGTCTGGCTATTGTTCCGCTTGAGTTGTTTTTCTTCTGAGACAAGTATTATTTCCAACCTGGAGAGTGTGTTGTTTCTCTAATTGTATTAGATATGAGATTTTTTGTCTCTACAATTGCTTCTTGAACAAAGATCCCTTCTATTTCCAGAGATTCAAATCTATAGTAGTTGCTTTCTATTGTTTCTCCTACTCCACTTTCATGTGCTTGGAAGCTCCAAAAATCAATCTCTCCATCCTTTGATGCCTACTCTTCAGTCTGTGGTTCCATAATTTTTCCCTTTGTTCTTTGCAAGGATGATGTCAATCCTTTTCTTCCATGATCTACCAAGAGACCATGCTTATGATGTGTCACTCTGATTTCATGGAGGAAGTCATGATTGTATTTGACTTTGACCTTGACCAGTCAAACCTTAACTTTGACCAGTCAAGCACTGACTTTGACCCACAAATTCAACTTTGATTTTTTTTATGGCTGGGGGCACCAGGATATGCACTGGGTTAGGGAACACTAGGATATATAACAATTATGACAAACGTTTCACTTAAAGCACCCAAACAATCAGGTTAGGTTTTGTTGCTACTGCAAGATCAGAAACCCTAGCTACAATTGCAATTGTGCTACAACGAGCTTCACTGAGAGCTACGGATCTACCTTCCAATGGTTAGATTGTTCCACTGGAAGGTAGATCCCCCGAGCACCTTAACCTTTGACAGAAAGAATGATTCTGAGGATCCTCCTCACTAGAACTAACAAATAAACCAGGGTAGTGCACCTTCTCCATAGGTAGCGCACAAGATAGAGTACCAAAAGAATGAACAGGGAATTATTGCACACATGCAGCTACTGCAGCTCCTCCTCAACACTTGTGTCTTGCTTCTGGATGACTGAGTGTGTGTACAAATGAGCTGGAGAGCCTCCCATTTATACTAATATGGCTAGGCGAACATGTGTCTCTTCAAACATGGTCGACCTATCCTTTTCTGCATATAAGACTTCAATATTACTTATTCTGCTGAGTCGACTTGTATTCCAGGGTTTTCACACATTTGTTTAGGTTTTCTCTTACTTCTGGAATACTCTATTCTAGTCAAAGGTTTATCCATCGAGGTTAATACCTCCCGCAGCTACCAAAACATCAACATGAGCTGGGTACAAAAACTTATGTTCTTCCAAGCCAATGTGAGCTTGTCTTTTATTCATGGGTTCCAGGTAAAGTAGGTCGCTCATAAATTGTTAGATTTGATCCAAGAGAAAGGCTTGTAAAGTATAATGTACCAGAAGAAGATAATATTAAAGAAGAACAAGATGTAGACGAGCATGAGGTAGCTATTATAATGTCATATGAACTAGAAGTCGAAGAAGTTTATCCAGTTGTAGATGACAATTATGTTCTCGATGATGATATTGGCAATGATATTATGATCGAAAATGACATTGATGTAGACTTTGATATGGCCAATCCTTTCAACGTCGATTTTGAACCAGATGATACAGATGTAGAGTTGGATGAAGAAGAATATCAATGATATCATCGTCATCATCTTCATCATCATCATCATTGTCATCATCGCCATCATCATCATCATTAACATTATTGACATTGTCATCATTGTCATCACCATAATCAACATTGTTGTCATTGTCATTGTCATCGTTGTCGCGGTTTTCGTCGTCGTAATTATAGTTGTTTTCATTGTCATAATCAATTTCATCGTGATCATCATAACCATCATCATTGTCATTTTCATCATTGTCACTATCATCCTCATCATTGTCATCATCATTGTCAACATCATTGTCATTGTCGTCATTGTCACTATCATCCTCATCATTGTCATCATCATTGTCAACGTCATTGTCATTATCATCGTCATCATCATTATCATTTTCATCACTGTAATTGTTAGTATCCAGATACTAAATTTTCAATTTTCTCCTTGTTGCAGGAAATGGGTTATTCTAGTAGCATCGAGAAGTGTTGTTCCTAAGCACCGGTATTGCATATGCCAAAAATAGTGTTGAGCTTTTAACTTGCCTCGTTGGAGGGAGGTATAGGAAGGGTGGGAGTCCTTGTTCCATACACCTTTACAGTGTTATAATGCCTTGATTCCACTTCATCGAGATAAATTGGCCTTTATCTTTGAGCGAGGGGAATCAAATGCTTTATGAGGGATTTTAATGGTTGAAAATCGTGTTATTTGACTATCCTTATTCTATTGCATATGTCAAGCAGATTGAACTCCAAGTATTCACTATGCTTATAGGTGACTGGTACAAGACCAACGTAACAATCCTTAGAAGAACGCTCGACATGGGCAAATCGCTTGGTAATCTTGATGTTGTTCTCATTAATGGCTGTGGGCTACCAAACGAAGCATCAATAACAGTGGATCATGGAAAAACATACTGACTCCATATTTCAAATGTGGGATTGTCATCGTCTTTGAACTGTAGGATTCAGGATCACAAATTGAAGATTGTGGAGGTGGAAGGAACTCACACCGTTCAAAAATTCTATGATTCTCTTGGTATTCATGTTGGTCAATCCTACTCTGTTCTGGTCACTCCAGATCAACTACCTCATAACTATTATAGCCAGATGTCATGGTCAATGGTCTATTCACATGCCAAATGTCACTGTTGGGAGTAAAATTTACACATGCAACTTTGACAGTTCTGTCGATTTCCCAAAAGGAATAATATTGAGGCTGATTGCAGCCTGCATTCATTAGAAATGATACACGCAGGGTCTCGTATCTTGATGATATATATTCTCGCCATTTGGAACTTGTCCCTAGCCGTCCTTATAGTGGAGTTTCTAGATCGAAACGCCCATATTCTGCTCTGGATGATGTTCCAAGATATGTCGATCCAACTTTAAGACACTCGAGGGCATGTCTGGACTATGATGTCGGTGTTGGTGTTGGCGCTTTCCGTTATGGAAGAGATGCATATGGCCGGCTTGATCGGGCCCCTCAAGCAGGTTACAGTGGTCATAGAAGTAAGAAAGATTTGTGCATAGTAAAAAGCATGATTCTGACAGAGGACTGAAACGTGGTGGGAAAACCCTCGTGGAACAAAGACAATGCCCCCTGGCATCATCATCTCAGATACAGATTTGGCATCTTTCAGAAGCATAATCTCCACCTTCATCTAAGGGAATGGCGGGAAAGATGCTCTGAAGGTTTTGAAAGCAGTTCAGTGGTGAAGAATGGTTGTTGGAGAGCACTTTGTGTAAATGGAAAATGTAATAATGCACCTGTTATTTTGTCATGTTGTTTTTTAAGTTTTCACCACACCTATAAAATTGAGGGAACTATAGTTCTCAAGCAGTACCATCTCCCCACGGATGGCAACAATGTCTCTACGAATCTTCATTGTTTCTTCATTGAACTTATACTCTGAGGTGTATGTTCCATTTTGTCTGCTACGTTCTTTAAGTCTTTCAATCCTTTCCTTAAGCTCATGTAGTGTTCCTTTCTGCAAGGGCATGGGTGCTATATTGACTTGACACTTCATCACTATTTCCTGCACCAATTTCTGAAGCAGGCTTCGAACTAGCTGCTTCAGCTACACTCTCAATTGATGGTTTATCTACACTCTCACCAAGGGCAGCACTACCTTTCCTAAGCTCTTGGATAAACTTGTATACCACATATGATGAACTTCCATCATGTGGAGGACTTTCCACTTGTGATCATCCATTCCAGATTTCAAAGGAATGAATCAGCAGACAATTCCAGATTATGTGGCAGATTCAGTTCTTAATGTAACAGATCGGGCACACATGGAAATTGGAGATCAAAGCGACATTCAAATCCAGATTTGGCAGACAACAGTCATACATCAAGCATCCAACCATTCAACACCTATTTATCTCAAGTGTCGAGCTTTTTCAAGATAGTTATTTTTATTCTATTTTTAGAAGATTTCTTCCTATAAATTTATAATTGTTTCCTATATTTGATTTTTATAGAAATCATGGATCCATTTATTTTGGATCTGAGATTTATTATTGTAGACACACACACACACACACACACATATATATATATATATATATATATATATATATATATATATATATATATCATGAGATTGTAATGAGGGGAGGAGGAGACCCGTGAGGGTGAGAAGGAACTTGATGAGATAGCATCCAGTGTGTGTTATTGTAAGCCTAAGGGCATTTTATTAAGTATTCATTTCTGACATTGAACATCCCTATGAATTGTGCTATTAGATTGTGATCTTTTTGTTTTCCATTCTGCTTTTCCTCTTGCTTGAATGAGTTACAAACATTGAGAATCAATGACTATCCATAAACAATAGATTCTTGAGCAGCAAGATTTGTTGTAATCCACGTGTTGTTTGTGTGCTTTGTTCAAGTATCTGTCAAATCCATTTTGCAGAGAGAATCTTTGTTTGGTGGATGTTCTACTATTTGTTACATTCTCCGTTATTCCATCCACCATCATATAATTATTTTATCTGATATGCATTTCACTGGCCTTCAATCTAACAGGGTGTTTGCTTGACTCCATGCCTAATGGTAAATCTTTGATCTAAGTTAGTTTATTGTCCTCTTCCTTCCTCATTCAGTCTCGTTGATCCATCAAACCAAACCATAATCTAATTTCCATATAAAAAAACTATTGCAATAACTAAGATGTGATAGGCTTGACCCTATAGCAGTCTAGGAGCAACTTCTGGCACTAACATCTTTTGGCGTCGTTGTCGGGGACGAAGCAGCGAAGAAATCTTCCCTGGGATAACGACAACGATCAGATCTGCTTCTTGATGGTGAACAAGAAGAGGAAATGTGCTTGACTGCAGATATTTCACCATGGCGACTCCACTGTCTAAAGATTAATAAGCAACTCCACTGGGATTTCAAATATGGAAGCCATTTTGGCTCAAAGGTTGGCCTTTTGTGACTTTTCACATGTAGTTGGTTTTCCAAACCCAATGCTTAGCAGAGGTGAATGGGAAGGTTCCCTTCCTACATTTAAAGGAGAATATTGGGAGGTATCGGCTAAACATCTGCTAGATTTCCATGAGTTTATCCTTGAATGCCAGATTGTGCACGAGGATGTTAAGATCAAGATTTTCATATACTCTTTGAAGGGAGCAGCCCTTGACTGGTGCAAATCTCTTCCAGCTGCCAGTATCAACTTTTTGAAAGGTTTTCATGATACTTTTAATTTGTTCTGTAAAAATGAATTTTCAGTTGACGTCCTTTTTCCAGAATGTTGGCATGAATATAGTTTGTTTCATCAAATTAATGGACATGAAAAATATGATTGTGTTGAAAATTCTATGGTTGTAGAGGATACTTTTCTGAAAGATTCAAAGGTGTTAGATGACCTTCATTTTGACAGGAAGTTTGTAGATATGTTTGACATCATATCAAATGTATCTGTTTTTTCTAATTTGCATAAAAATCAGGCCATGTCTTTTGAGATCTCAGATGATAAAGAGAAGATAGCATATGGCAGCAGTCCTGGATCTAATCAGGAGCATCATGAGTATCACGAAACTGATAGAGAAAAGTTCCAACAACAATTGATGCTTGCTTCTGGGTCAGTTGTTGAGCAGTCAATATATGGGTTTATAGAACTTGGAAATGACAATCATGATCAGCAATCTAATGAGATCAACTATGAGGAAAAGTAGCCTTTTGATTTTAAAAAACTAGGTAAGATCATACATGAATTTTATGATCCAGATCCTATATGGATGGAGTCATTATTTTCAGTAATGCCATATATTACAAAGTTTGTCATGATGGTTCGTAGAAACAAACATGAGCTGGTTGTGGTTTCCTTGTTGCATATTTTGTTCTCTTTTCATGTCTTTTGTTGTGTATATGAAGACAAGTCAAGCAATTTGTTGCTTGAATAATTTTTCTGGAAATTTATATATACCTAAAACATTTATTCTCGACAGTTAGAGTAGGGTAGCATAGATGAATAAGCTCATGGCTGGGCATTTCTAGTTTGCAGAATACATGAGGTTTGCATCTAGTATTTGGTTTCAATTTTGAAATAAAGACTCCATGCACAATGCATATAAGGCACTATTGGTAGGGGAAGTTTGGCTTCAAATGAGGAGCGGAGTTGCAGAAGTTTGGGCCAGATTTGAATGATATTAGCTGACTCCATAACCCAATGGACTAGGCACAACACAGAAGAATGTGAATGTTGGCAGAGATCAAGGTTGCAGGGTTTCAGGTTAAATGGACAGGCACAGGTATGCTTGTTCTTGGAAACTCACAGGGAGTATGCCATCCCCAGAAGGAGCCAATGTTAGTATCCAGATACTAAATTTTCAATTTTCTCCTTGTTGCAGGAATGGGGTTATTCCCGTAGCACCGAGAAGTGTTGTTCCAGAGCACCGGTATTGCATATGACAGAAATAGTGTTGAGCTTTTAACTTGCCTCATTGGAGAGAGGTATAGGAAGGGTGGAAGTCCTTGTTCCATACACCTTTACAGTGTTATAAAGCCTTGATTCCACTTCATCGAGATAAATTGGCCTTTAGCTTTGAGCGAATGGAATCAAATTCTTTCTGAGGGATTTTCATGGTTGAAAATCGTGTTCTTTGACTATCCTTATTCTATTGCATATGTCAAGCAGATTGAACTCCAAGTATTCACTATGCTTATAGGTGACTGGTACAAGACCAACGTAACAATCCTTAGAAGAACGCTCGACATGGGCAGATCTCTTGGTAATATTAATGTTGTTCTCATTAATGGTCGTGGGTTACCAAAAAAATCATCAATTACAGTGGATCATGGAAACACATACCGACTCTGGATTTCAAATGTGGGATTGTCATCGTCTTTGAACTGTAGGATTCAGGGTCACAAATTGAATCTTGTGGAGGTGGAAGGAACTCACACCGTTCAAAACATCTATGATTCTCTTGGTATTCATGTTGGTCAATCCTACTCTATTCTGGTCACTGCATATCAACCACCTCAGAACTATTATAGCCAGATGTCATGGTCAATGGTCTACTCACATGCCAAATGTCAGTGTTGGGAGTAAAATTTACACATGCAACTTTGACAGTTCTGTCGATTTCCCAAAAGGAATAATATTGAGGCCGATTGTAGCCTTCATTTAGTAGAAATGATACATGCACAGTCTTGTATCCTGATGATAGATATTCTTTCCATTTGGAACGTGTCCCTAGCCATCCTTATAGTGGAGTTTCTAGATCGAAATGCCCATATTCTACTCTGGATGATGTTCCAAGATATGTCGATCTAGCTTTAAGACACTCGAGGGCACGTCTGGACTATGATGTCGGTGTTGGTGTTGGTGCTTTCCTTTATGGAAAATTTGCATATGGTCGGCTTGATCGAGCCCCTCAAGCAAGTTATAGTGGTCATGGAAGTAAGAAAGCTTTGTGCATAGGAAAAAACACGATTCTAACAGAGAACTGAAACGTGATGGGCAAACCCTCATGGAACAGAGACACTACCCCCTGGCATCATCATCTCAGAGACAGATTTGGCATCTTTCAGAAGCTCAATCTCTACCTTCATCTAAGGGAATGGTGGGAAAGATGCTCTGAAGGTTTTCCTCGCATTCACGAACAAGTTTTGAAAGCAGTTCAATGGTGAAGAATGGTTGTTGGAGAGCACATTGTGTAAATGGAAAACGTAATAATGCACCCGTTCTTTAGTCATGTTTTTTTTAAGTTTTCACCACACCTATTAAATTGAGGGAACTATAGTTCTCAAGCAGTACCATCTCCCCACGGATGGCAACAATGTCTCTACAGATCTTCATTGTTTCTTCATTGAATTTATACTCTGAGGTGTATGTTCCATTTTGTTTGCTACATTCTTTAAGTATTTCAATCATTTATGTAAGCTCTTGCAGTGTTCCTTTCTGCAAGGGCATGGGTGCAACATTGACTTGACACTTCATCATTGTTTCCTGTACCAATTTATGAAGAAGGCTTCGAACTAGCTGCTTCAACTAAACTCTCAATTTATGGTTTATCTACACTCTCACCAAGGGAAACACTACCTTTTCTAAGCTCTTGGATAAACTTGTGTACCACAAATGATGAACTTCCATAATGTGGAGGACTTTCCACTTGTGATCATCAGTTCCATATTTCAAAGGAATGAATCAGCAGACAGTTCCAAACTATGTGGCAGATTCAGTTCTTAATGTAACAGATAGGGCACACATGGAAATTGGAGATCAAAGTGACATTCAAATCCAGATTTGGTGGACAATAGTCATACATCAAGCATCCAACCATTCAACACCTATTTATCTCAAGTGTCGAGCTTTTTCAAGATAGTTATTTTTATTCTATTTTTAGAAGATTTCCTCCTATAAATTTATAATTGTTTCCTATATTTGATTTTTAGAGAAATCATGGATCCATTTATTTTGGATCTGAGATTTATTATTGTAGACATATATATATATATATATATATATATATATATATATATATATATCATGAGATTGTAATGAGGGGAGGAGGAGACCCGAGAGGGTGAGGCCTGAGAAGGAACTTGTTGAGATAGCATCTAGTGTGTGTTATTGTAAGCCTGAGGGCATTTTATTAAGTATTCATTTATGACATTGAACATCCCTATGAATTGTGCTATTAGATTGTGATCTTTTTGTTTTCCATTCTGCTTTTCCTCTTCCTTGAATCAGTTATAGACATTGAGAATCAATGATTGTCCATAAGCAATAGAT
The DNA here is from genome assembly GCA_009831015.1 of Picea engelmannii. Taxonomy (NCBI): domain Eukaryota; kingdom Viridiplantae; phylum Streptophyta; class Pinopsida; order Pinales; family Pinaceae; genus Picea; species Picea engelmannii. The sequence goes on along the minus strand of ML785095.1, from coordinate 731,216 downwards.
TCTTGAGTAGCAAGATTTGTTGTAATCTGCCTGTTGCTTGTGTGCTTTGTTCAAGTATCTGTCAAATCCATTTTGCAGAGAGAATATTTGTTTAGTAGATGTTCTATTATTTTTTACATTCTCCATTCTTCCATTATTCCATCCGCCATCATATAAGTATTTTATCTGATATGCAATTCACTGGCCTTCAATCTAACAGGGTGTTTGCTTGACTCCATGCCCAATGGTAAATCTTTGATATAAGTTAGTTTATTGTCCTCTTCCTTCCTCATTCAGTCTCGTTGATCCATCAAACCAAACCATAATCTAATTTCCATCTACAAAAACTATTGCAATAACTAAGATGTGCTAGGCTTGACCCTATACCAGTCTAGGAGCAACTTCTAACAATAACAATAATAATCATCATTTTCATCATCATCATCATTATCATTTTCATCGTCGTCATTATTTTTGCATTCATCATCACCGTCATCGTCATTGTCATCATCATCGTCATCATCATTATCATCATCATCATTGTCATTATCACCGTCATCGTCATCATCATTGGCATTATCATTATCATCATCGTTGTCAACGTCGTCATCATCATTATCATTGTCATCATCATCATCATAGTCGTCATTGTCATCATCATCCTCAATGATGACATCCCTAATCCCTAATCTCGACAATGTTGATACAGTCAATCCTTTCAACATCGATTTTGAACCTAATGATACAAATGTAGAGTTGGATGAAGAATAATATCAACGATATCATCATCGTCGTTGTCGGCATCATCATCATTATCATCATCATCATCAACAACATCATTATTATCATCATTATCATTGTTGTTATTGTCATCACCATAATCAACATTGTCATCATCGTCATGGTTTTTGTCATAGTCATTGTCATCGTCATCGTCATGGTTGTCGTAATTATCATCGTTATCATTGTCATCATCAACATTGTCGTGATCATCGTCTTTGTCATCATTGTCATCATGATCATTTTCATCGTCATCGTCATCATCGCCATTGTCATCATTGTCATCCTCATTGTCAGCATCGTCACATTATTGTAATTGTCATCATCATCGTCTTTCGTTGTCGTAATCATCGTCATCGTCATCATCATCTTTGTCATTGTCGTTGTCATTTATTTATATTATAAACTAGTATTTGTACATTTTTTGTTTAAATTAATATGCATGATTGGGAATGGATAATTGAGAGTGATGCGAGGGGGGGGAGGGGCCAAATGAGATTCCACCTTCACGTGGTTGGACTTGTTTAGTAGAGAATAAATTATTCTCGAAACCAAGAGGAGCTCATTAAAATATATTGTTTTTAGAGATTATTGAATGTAATTTGATGTGGCATTGTCATCATTGATATCGTTATCGTCGTCATTGTCATCATCATCATCATTGTCATCGTCAATATCGTCATTGTCATCATCGATATCGTCATTTTCATTGTCGTCATCATTTTCATCGTCATCATTGTCACCATCATCATCAGCATCATTGTCATTGTCATGATGGAACACACATGGAGTTGTGGCATGATGATGGAACACTCATGGATTTGTGGCATATAAGAAGATAATTAATTGGTCACCTAAATCTTGATAGGCTAAGGATATTCTCATTCAGTTGGTGCAAGAATGATCTGGCAAACCAAATTCAGAGAAATCTTGAATTTGAATAGTTGCCTTCTAGACCTTTCTATTTTGAAAATGAAATATTTCTTTGTATCTAGAGAGCTATAAAATAGGATCAAATAACCACATGTGGTTGGCATATGATTTGTATAAAAGTCTAAGAAAGAATCGATTTAAAGGGGATTTTTTTACCTTGGGGAAAGACTACTTATTTTAATCAAATTTTGCAAACCTCGAGTGCTTTTACATTTCATTGTTTTAGTACCTGTGATTCTTGTTTTATGTACTTTTTATATCCACAATTTCATGTTGAATGTATTTGATTCTATAAATGTAATAATTTAGTACGACCACTACTATTACAACTGCAAAGGAATCATTAAGGCTACAAATTTTCTCAGAAATATTGTAAGTATTGTCTGGATTTGTGCCTAGTTCATTATACCTAGTGAATAGAAGAATTGGATTTGTGTAAACTAATTTCCAGTTTTATATCAAACATTTATATATTATTCTTTGTTTCCATGTTTGAGAAACTTTTGAAGGAGTCATTCCCAAAAGGTGTATCTGTTTTCGAATTGTTCTCTTGTATAGTGGTGTTGTCTAGCATCGTTGGATCCCCTATTCAACCAATGTCATCCTTGAGAGTGACTTTGATGTATCCTCTATCTCATCATTCATAGAAATCTCCTTTTCATTCCTTTATCTATTGGACCTAGTCATTTCTAAAACATGATTGTATTGTTTTGTAAGTGGCAGTGGTAGTGGCCACTTGATCAAACTCTATGTAATAATAAAGTTTGTAACTTATGTAGAGAGACAAATAGTTCATAATAAAATAAAAAATAATATGATAACATTTTTGTTAGTTTCTTCATTTAGTATAAGATGAAAGAATGTTGTTCATTAACAAAATGGAAAATTTGATAATGCTTTCAAATATTAAACATGTTTCTTACATCTGATCCTTTAAGAATGCGAAGATGCCTCCTTGTAAATCAATATTGTTGATGTTATATCTAAATAGAGTAAGGGATTGTGGTGTTTCATTACTACTTTGATAAGCTTAATGGTAGATAGCATGTTGTCTTTAAGGACTTAATTACGAAACTCTTATGTGTTTCTGCTCTGTATTTATATTGACTAGATTGGTCTATCTGTTATTTCCAACTCTTAAGAGAATGCTTGTGATTATAGGCCAAGTGACATACTACTCTTCTGTGGTTATTGAGGGCCTGGTTTTATGATTTTGGTTAGAATTGACTTCTTCATTTGGAACTTAGATTTTGATTTCACAATGAATGTTGGAAGATCGTCTACATATTTAGATTTGGGGAACATTTTTTTGTTGATAGGAGATATTAAAGAAGATTTCAAAGTATTTGAAAGAGCCAACATTTACCTATTCAATCCAAGCATTCCATAGAAATATGTATTGATTAATATACAGTAAAGACATAGTTAAGTTATGTAGGTGAAATGTTTTAACAATAGAAGTAATTGTCATATGCACAATGCTCGACTGTAGCTTCACATTTTTTGTGGTAGTTGTAAAAGTGCACAATCAGGTTGCAAATTGTTCCAGCCTTGAAAACTTCATATAATGGAAGTAAGAAGGCATAACACATATCAAGACAAAATGTGGAGATGGCTTCAGGGTAGCTTGATATTGCCTCGTGATTATTACTTCACTTCCTTTGAAAATGGAAATGGGAGTACTCTGTTTCCTTTTAGTTGATATGAAATATACCATATTTTGTATGATGAAGAGATAGTTCTAGACATATCTCTTCTTGGCTATACATTAAATATAAAATTAATCATTTCAAACCAACTCTCTAGCAACCTTTTAAAGACATTGATTTACAATGGGATTATAGTTGAAAAATCAGGTTCAAGGTTGGTGGAGTTTAAATTGAAGAGTAGTTTCAGATATATTTTTACATAGTTGTCCCATGTTTCCCTTCTAATATGACAAGTACATCTTGACTTGATTCTACTCTTCCAAATCTTAATAATGCTAGAGGATTGAAGCTCCTATGTTATCATATCTTATACACTGCAAAAACATAGCTTTCTTAAAAACATTGTTTCATAAGAGATTGACATGCCTACTTGGTTTCAAAATCATTTATAGATTATCACTACAAAATTCAAAACATGGTAGTCAGTCAGTAGTAAGTATGAGAGGATTAGATATATGAAGATAGCATCATGCCACTTTGGATACAGACATATTTTTATTCAGCATCCCTAACCTTATTATGTATGCAGTTAAATTGTTCATCTCGATAATTTTTATATCAGAATGAGTACAATTATTTATATGTTAATAGAAGTATTTTCAAGTTTGGTAAAGTTTGTTTTCTGAGTTTTGTCTCTATATGTCTTTAGGCAGATTTTGAGTCCTTTTGTACAGTAACCAGTTTTTGGTTTGGAAATGAACTTCTATTGGTGTAGACATGTCTGGTCTAATTTCCATTTTAATGTTGTTCATTATGGAAGAGGAATCAAAATTTCTCATTAGATTATAACAGTAGTACATTTGTAATTATTAGGGTTATTACATACAAGTGACATTTGCAGCAGTGTTTTTAATTAAATTTTCAGCCTATTTTTTTTATTTTTATATATATTTAAATAAGAATATGTTACACATGCCCTCAAGCTTTAATATTTAAGAATTTAAGATTAGTAATCAAAACCTAAGGTAAAATCAGTAAAACACTCACTTTTAAGACATATAAACAAAATTTAATCAATCATTAGTAAATGGATGCTTTGGCATAGTTTCTTAGCCAGAAACATCTCAAGGGTTACAACAGATTTTTTGTTCCATGAATTTATTGAAGGTTTTTGTTGTACCCATTGTTCACTTTTAAGACATATAAACAAAATTTAATCAATCATCATTAGTAAATGGATGCTTTGGCATAGTTTCTTATCCAGTAACATCTCAAGGGTTATAACAGATTCTTTGTTCCATGAATTTATTGAAGGTTTTTGTTGTACCCATTGTTTATGGGTGATATTATTTGTTCTTGTGGTGCAAGATCATAAATTTCCTACTCAAAGGTAGCCTCCTTGATTTCATGTCGAGATATTTAATTTCCAACTTTCTTGGAAATTAAATGCATGCATTCTATTACAAGAGCCATCCAACATCGTAGGTATACATGGAACTCATCTTCACTTAGGTATGAAGCACGTGGGTAGTCATCAAGACCTGAAGAAAGTGTCTTTAATGGGTTTAGTTCCCGATCTGTCACATTATCTCTTCCATGCTAAAAATAGTTGATGGGATCCTGCCCTATTTGAATGGTATTAAACCAATGAAACCATGCATCAAGTCTTGGAAAAGCCCTTTCGAGGAAGGTAGAAACAACTTTTTTCTCCAAACTTGTAGAGGTATCTTTCTCCTTCTAGTGATTGACATCATATCTCATTTGTTGAAGTTCTTTTGCTTCCTAAGATGTCAAGTTATGTGTACATCCAGTGAATGACAACATGTCCTTCTCATATATTAAATGAAGGGAAATGTAAGGATCTCCCTCCTTCTGAATCCTAGCCACCAAAGTATTCCCAAGTTATTCAATGGATGTTGTATATCTCAAGGCTTGATAATTTGCATGACACCTCAGCTTTTGAATGAAACTAGGAAGACCATTATTGGCAAGTTGAGAATCTGTATGAATGAAGTATAGGACCTTGTGGTGCTTCAACAAGGAAAGTACTTATCTTGTAATAAGAGTTCTTTGACCAGGATACAAGAGATTTTTTGAATGGTTCAAATTTTATATACAAAGGTCATATGGATTCCACTATGTTGATGTCATCTTTCAAAGTGTCAATAAAGTGGCATCAATCAAAAAGATCCTCGAAGTCACTTGGGTCGCTCCAAAAAGAAGAGTGATCCAAAGAAGGAAGGAAAATATTTACATCTATGATTCTCGCAACAACAACCATGTTATATATCCTAGTTTGCATTTGATTCAAACCACCATTTGCATTGACCATAAGGTATCCATTTGTACCCAACCTAGGCCTTTCAAAACTTTTGGAGCGATCAATGTGCTGCTCAGAGTTGTCACTTTTTGGTTTCAACTAGAGAGTTGAACTCTTTTCCAATATTAATCATAACCGAACCCATTGTAAGTCATCATCATCGTCATTTCCATTGTCATTATCATCATCATATCATCATCATCGTCATCATCATAATCATGCTCCTCGTCGTCATTGTTGTCACCATAATCAACATTGTTGTTATCGGTCTCATTGTCATCGGTGTCATCATTGTTATGATCGTCATCATCAATCATCATCATCATCTTCATCATCATGATCATCATCGTCGTCGTCATCATCGTTGTGATCGTCATTGTCGTGATCGGCATCTTCATCAATATTTTCAGCATCATATCCATCAATATTGTCATCGTTGTCATCATAAATATTGTCATCGTCATCATCATCAATATTTTCATCATCATGATCGTCATCATAATCATGATTGTCATCATCATCAATATTTCCATTGTCATCGCAGTCGTTATTGTTATGCAAGTTAAGGGACATGTGAATTAGTGGTTATACATACCCTACACCCCTCTGGGGTTTGAACGTGTGACCTCCAAGGAGTAAATACATGTTCTTAACCATCGGGCACACACACACACACACACACACACACACTACATATATATATATATATATATATATATATATATATATATATATATATATATATATATATATATATATTATAATAATTATTATTTAGTATATATTAATATATAATATATAATAGTTTATTATAAGTGTTATATATAATTTATATAAATATTATATATATTTTATAATTTACCAAATGTAAACAAATGTTAGCTAAGCCAAACAAAACACTTCAAGCTCCTAAAAACAAGACCCCCACAGTGATTTTTGATCGGCCCGACCCTGACTGCAACAGACAAAAGAGGAGCAACAACGATAGAGAGCGACAGAGGATACCCTAGCTCGACAATGAGCAACAGAGGACCGACAGTGAGACAGAGGAGAGAAAAAGGAGGCCCTAGCTCGAGCAACAAAGGATACCCCACCTAGACTAGCAATGCCGCCAAAATTGGTAATTCTTTCTAACCCTTTAAAACCGCAAATCAAAAATTTCTTAGTTTCATGGTGCCTTGTATTTCTGTAGATCTTGCCATTTCCCCCTGTTGACCACCTCTCCAACACAGGTGGTCAACTCCATGTGCCATGAAGAGATGCATCATCAGATGCAAATTTGTTGAAGACTTTTGGTTCTACAGGGCATGTTTGGCCCCAACACTTCTTTTTGTAACTGGAATTTATGCACCCCTGCATGGGTTAATAATGTAATAGGTCTGCATGAGTCATGTATAGGTCAGTTACCTTGGGATTGGTTCACTGGGAGAGTTCCTTTCACCGAGGGTTTTTTATCCTCAGGTTATAAATTGGGTTTTTCAGCCTTATTGATTTCCCTTGAGTTTTTCCCTCACACTTGCAATAATTCCTCCAAAGTGGTGAACAACGTTCTAGTGGGTTTATCTTTTGGTAACTATTATAGAGAATCATTGTAAATGACCATGCAAGATATCTTAGAAAGTTTCGCGGAATTTCGTCGAGTCTAGATTAGTTTTTTTTAATTAATTAAGTAATTTTTAATTAAATTTCCCTAAGTTTGGAGGTTTAATTATTTAATTAATTAATTATTTTTGAGTAAAAATTGTAAAACTAGGTCCTTGGAATTTTTATAGGGGTATTTGTGCTCAAAAGAAATGGAATATCACCCCCCACATCCATGGACCAAGTTTCAGCTCAGTCGGACAACTTTTGCTGTGAGTTTGTCCACCTGGAGTGTCAGCCAATCAATAACAACAATTTTAATTGCTAAAGTCCAAACATGACAAAATGTAAAAATGTAATAATGAGTTAAAGGATGAAGTAAAGATGGATAAAGATGAGAGATATTTTTCCTAACCTTTCCTAACCTTTTCCAACACTCACTTCACTCCCTCACCTTGCCATAAAGAAAAAAACTTCACTTTTCCTAGAGTGGCGTGCCTTCCTTCTAGAAAGTCTCAAAAAAATTAAAAAATGATAAAAAAACATCAATGGAAGACTTATGATATCCCTTGGCACGCTTTTCCTAGCCTCCCACTACCTCTTTGCTTCATCCCAATGCCTCTCCACTCCCCTTCCCTCATTAATTCCTCTCCATGCCTCTCCTCTCCCCTAAATGGTGCGCCCTCCAAGGAGAGTTACGCCCCCCCTCTTGTGGATCTCCTAGGAAAATTCATTTTTTGATGGTTGGGATTATTTTCTCCCTTGGCACGCATCCCATAAGCCTCACACTACTCTTTTGTGTGATCCTAACATTTTCCACACCAATCTACACCCTAGATCTATGATTTAAACCCTAGATGGTGTGCCCTAGCCTTGGGATCTCATCTTGTGCTTGGTGGTGGACACTTGGCATTGATCCAAGAGAGGTAGGTTTGCCTCTCAAAGTATAAATAGATCCCTTTCCTCACTCCCAAATCACCATATATTGAGCTATTGTTATTCTACTTGATTTTCCTCTCTCTCTCTCTCTCTCTCTCTCTCTCTCTCTCTCTTGTTGCATCTTTCTTCTATGCTTTGGCTCTTAGGGTTTTGGAGCAATTATTTCTCCAAGATCCCTTTATTGAGTAATATAAACGAGAAACTTTGGAGGATCATTGGAAGAACAACAAATATTTTCATTCTTGATACATGTGAGGTAAACTTGTATGGTTTGATTTGATTTATGCATAGCCTAGATCTTGGGTAAAGTATTTTATTTGAGTAGATCTAACAAAGAGTATTCTTGTAGATCTATATATGTTAATTGCTAGATAGGGTGCAAGTATTTCATCTTATTAGCACATTCATCCATATTATCTTGGTATGCATAGATTTTGCTAAGATTTTACAGGTTTGGCTTCAAGGGTTTCATTGGAAATGCCTCAAGGAAGAGTCCTCCTTTGAAACACACATAAGATCATCTTTTATCTCTCTTATTTTCTCATTCTTTCTTGTTGTCCTTTCATACATATTTCAGCTAGCTTAACATCTTAAAGTGGTCATCTAAATCTATCTTTTCTATAAAATTTTCTATGTGAAAAATTTCTACCAAGAATAGAATTTTTTCTTCATCTTTGTTTGTTGTGTGTAGCATTTCCAACAAGTATACCTTGTTGGTTTTTGCAGGTTCAGATCTGGTTGAGAGGGTTTTGGCTACCCAAAGGCATCCACACAACACTCAAAGACCCCCCAAAGGGATTGGTAGCTATTTCTCAACCTTCTTCCTCAATTTCTAAGCTTTCTTGAGCATAAATCTTCTTCATTTTTTTGATTTAGTGGCTCCATAGTTGTGGGAGAAGGAGTGGTACGGCCTCCTCCCACGTGTAAGCCTTGGGCAGCTAGGGTTTAGCATAGATCTTGTTTTTCTTGCATTTTTTTCACTTCTTGAGTTAGGACATGGGGCTTGGTAGATGAAAGGCATCTCTCAAACCCTAAGACGTGGGGGTTAGGCTTTGCTTGATTTGTTTGCTTGTCTCTTAGCTCATCTCTCTCTCTTGCTTGCTTCTTTCTTTCTCTCAAGTTATTTTCTAAATTTAAGTGGATCTAATAATTGTCTACCTATTGGAAGAGGAATACCAGAACTGATAAGGTTAGGGTTTAATATGTGTTATTAATTTCTAAGTGCTTAATGTTTTGATATATTTTAGATCTAGATCTCACACATAATTAATCTCTAGCTTAACCCTATTTTCACACTTAACTAGATTTATTTTCATGCTTAAGCTCCTTAAGGTTTGATCTTTATTTTACATACTTAAATCTAAAACCCTAATTGTTTGAATGCTTCAATAAGTTAAGTGAATGGTGTTTTTCTTTCATGCTTTAATCTTTTAAGTCCATTTGCCACATACTTGAAGTAACTTTCATGGTTAAGTTGATAAGTAGGCTAACACTTAAATCTTTTTTATCACACTTGTGCTTGGATCTAAATGTTCTAAATCAACATAAGATAAGTGTGCTCGTCTCTTTTCATCTTGTTGGCAAGTTGTTCTTGCCCTTGTAAATTGCTTCTTAACTTTGAAAGCTATATATTGGTGCATTAAGTAATTTCTCTCACATAGCTTATATGTGTTAATGCATTTTCATTTCATAAGCTTAAACAACACATTTTTGAGCTGAAGTGAGTTTCGGCCATAGCATTTAATCACACTTTAAAGGCTTCATAAAATCACTAAAACACTCATAAATACACCTAAAAGTCTACCTAATTAATATAATAACTTAATAGACTTAATAGGGTACCTTAGACCACCATCTTCACCATCTAAAATGGGTATTGAGGAGGGCAACGGATGGTGATAGGCCGGGGATGGTCTCACAGCACAAAGGAGTGTCATTTCCATAAAAACGCAATGCTTTGGGCTGATTGTGACAGCTAGGATTGGTCTCGTTGCCATACTAGCTTAAGCATCCAGCAGCCATTTGGCAATAGTAGGAGGAGGAGGCTTTGGTTAAAATCTTAATAAAGGTAATTAAAACTTGATAATCTTAAAAAACCTTTAATAATCCAACCTTGGGATAAAACATATAAATACTTTGTTGATTTAATAACTAAGAGTTGGTAATCTTCATCATCCTTATAACACTTGTGCTTAAAATCTCTAAATCTTCTTTGTTGATGTGTTGATGATAATGATGTGTTGATGATAATGATGTGTTGATGATAATTTCATAAATGTGATAATGCTTTGATCTCCTTATATCCTGCACATTGAAATAACATGTTTAGCTTGTTGTATCATTTTGTATTTAGCATTCTTTATTTGTAAGAACTTGTATTTACTATTCTTTAGGATTAATTATTCTTTTGTAATCTTTGTAAGTTTATTGTAACGAAACACCCTTTAACTTAGTTGACCCCATTGCCCAACCTTAGGTACTAGTCTTAGTTGACTTAGGGAAAGGGCTTGCTTGACATACTAACCTTGCATCTTGCATTGTTGTTTTTGCATCATAGGTTAGACTCCCCCCAAACCTTAACAAATTAAAATCAACTCCTAGAACTTAAACGCTAAATCTTATCTAGTAACTAGGGTCTACCCCCCTTGGCTTCCCTAGGAGTAAGCCTAGACGGAAGAGGTTCCAGTCAAAGTGACAGTGTGGGCTGTGAACCTAGGCATTGTACCTCCAAGGACACACTAAGTGAGCCGAACTTACCTCATGTTTGCAAGTGTGTATAAGGACGACAACATCTTTGGCGTCGTTTACAGGGATAAGTCATTTATCCTTGGTCAAAATGACTAATTTTTTTTTAAGAACTAAAAATTCTTTGAACTTGCATTGGTTGTTTTTGTTTGCTTCCTTTCCAAGTGGCGACTCCATTGAACAAATATATCAAGTATACTGCAAGGAGAAATCCTTGTTGGTTGCTTGAGATTCTTGGAGAAGAAGCACTCATTTATTTCCACTGCTTGTTCCAAACATAATAAATTAACTTTTGTTTTCCTTCTTATTTTTGCTTTGTTTGATTCTCTTGTTTGTCTGAGATAAACTGGGTCATCTGGCGACTCCACTTTAAAACAATATGACAAAGTATTCTTCAAGAAGGAATTCACAGATTGTTGTCTTCATCCTTGAACTTGAAAAGGGTCGGATCCTTAGTAATCTTGGGTCCCAATCCTTTGTGTTAGACCTTGTTTAAATGATCTAGTTAGAAATGAATTGGCTCTATAGTCCTATTGATTTTTCAGAAATTGTTGGTTACCCGCATGATATACCTGAAGATGTTATTGATAACATTCCTAACTATCATAATCATGATGATGTTGGTACTCACATCAAGGCCTTCACGTGATGTATCGATGAATAGTATGACCCACCTATTTATGAGGATGTTCTAATACGGTTGTTTGTCATGACTCTTGTCGATGAGTGGGCTTATGATTGGTTTCATGATTCACGTGATAAGAAGTTCAAGACCATACAGGATTTGTTGCATGCCTTTTTGGGAATATTTGGGCATGATCGGGATGAATTTTACAATGAATTAGTTGGTGATTTTATGGAAACATGGAAGAGGAAAAATCTTCTAGCTATTGAAACAAATAGTTCATATATAAAGAAGATGCTCCATCAAATCTCGTTGAGGGGCTTAAAGAAGTAATTCAGAACATGCAGCTTTATCGGGAAAAACAATTTGAAGCCATGAACGAACAACTTACGGACATGGAGGCTCGCCTTGCAGAAGATGAAACTTATATTGAATATTTGGACCCCCTTGAACCTGAGCTTGATAGTGAAAAAGATGAGGAAGTTTATGGGGAAATTCTGGATGAATCCATGGGTGAGCCAATCATTCATTTTGAGGAAATAAAGGAACTTGAGTTTGAAAATGTTGAATATATAGATGATCCAAGTCCTCACCCTCCTCTCGAGGAACCAATCTTTTTAAAGGGTAACTTTGAAAATCTTGAGGAAAACAGTATGATGGTTCCCGTGGTATGTTCTTTTTCAACCTCTCAACCAGAAGATGAGTTAATGCAGAATTATGTGGAAATGGAAGGCAACTTCAGTTTAACAATGTCATATCATTATGAGTATTGGTTGGCCTCCCACCTTGACATTCATGAGCAGCAAAGTATTCAGAGTCTACACGGCTTGTCATATTCCAGTGTTTGGTTGAAAGAAGGAAGGAGCATGAAGTCTGGTTGATTCTTCCGCACAAAAAGTTCCAAGTTGATAAAACTTGGGAAGGGGTCTTCTGTGAGTCATCCTAGACAAGGATGTTTCAGACACTTGTGGCATCATTTCATCCATTGCATGGGTGGTTATAATGTATCTCTAACCCTTCTTTGTATTCTAATTTTGTATTATTTCAATTTATTATGTTAATATGTACTTAGAAACTTTTTTCGGTACCATAGATTTCATTTGTTGTAAATTAATGATGTTGTACTTTAATTATTTCATTTTGTAAATGTTGTATATAGCATTCATTTATTTAATCATGTATGTATGTATTATTATGTTGGTTATTGGTGAGCACTCTGTTGTAGGTGTTGGATTCTCGTATGCTCTTTGTCTCGAGTGAGAAGATCGAACACGCGTCCCCATGTGGAGCCAAATGTTGAACGCCTCTCCAAAACAGGTGGTCAAATCCATGTGCCATGAAGAGATGCATCATCAGATGCAAATTTTTTGAAGACTTTTGGTTCTACAGGGCATGTTTGGCCCCAACACTTCTTTTTGTAACTGGAATTTCCGCACCCCTTCGTGGGTTAATAATGTAATAGGTCTGCATGAGTCATGTCTAGGTCAGTTACCTTGGGATCGGTTCACTGGGAGAGTTCCTTTCACCGAGGTTTTTTTATCCTGAGGTTATCAATTGGGTTTTTCAGCCTTATTGATTTCCCTTGAGTTTTTCCCTCACACTTGCAATAATTCCTCCAAAATGGTGAACGACGTTCTAGTGGGCTTATAATTTGGTAACTATTGTAGGGAATCATTTTAAATGACCATGCAAGACATCTTAGAAAGTTTCGCGGAATTTCGTCGAGTCTAGATTATTATTTTTTAATTAAATTTCCCTAAGTTTGGAGGTTTAATTATTTAATTAATTATTTATTTTTGAGTAAAAATTGTAAAAACTAGGTCCTTGGAATTTTAATAGGGGTATTTGTGTTCAAAAGAAATGGAATAGCACCCCCCACATTCATGGACCAATTTTCAACTCAGTCGGACAACTTTTGCTATGGATTTGTCCACCCGGAGTGTCAATCAGTCAATAACAACAATTTTAATTGTTAAAGTCCAAACATGGAAAAATCTAAAAATGTAATAATGAGTTAAAGGATGAAATAAAGATGGATAAACATGAGAGAGATTTTTCATAACCTTTTCCAACCCTCACTTCACTCCCTCACCTTTCCATAAAGCAAAAACGTCATTTTTCCTAGAGTGGTGTGCCTTCCTTCTAGAAAGTCTCCAAAAAATAAAAAATGATAAAAAAATATCAATGGGAGACTTATGTTATCCCTTGGCACGTTTTTCCTAGCCTCACACTACCTATTTGCTTCATCCCAATGCCTCTCCACTCCCCTTCCCTCATTAATTCCTTTCCATTCCTCTCCTCTCCCCAAAATGGTGCACCCTCCAAGGAGAGTTGCACCCCCCGTCTTGTGGATCTCCTAGGAAAAATTGTTTTTTGATGGTTGGGATCCTTTTCTCCCTTGGAACGCATCCAATAAGCCTCACACTACTCTTTTGTGTGATCCCAACATTTCCCACACCAATCTACACCCTGGATCTATGATCTAGACCCTAGATGGTGTGCCCTAGCCTTGGGATCTCATCTTGTGCTTGGTGGTGGACACTTGGCATTGATCCAAGAGAGGTAGGTTTGTCTCTCCAAGTATAAATATATCTCTTTCCTCACTCCCAACTCACCATATCTTGAGTTATCGTTATGCTACTTGATTTTCCTCTCTCTCTCTCTCTCTCTCTCTCTCTCTCTCTCTCTCTTTTGTTCCATCTTTCTTCTATGCTTTGGATCTTAGGGTTTTGGAGCAATTATTTCTCCAAGATCCCTTTCTTGAGTAATATAAAGGAGAAACTTTGGAGGATCATTGGAAGAGAAACAAATACTTTCATTCTTGCTACATGTGAGGTAAACTTGTATGGTTTGATTTGATTTATGCATAGCCTAGATCTTGGGTAAAGTATTTTATTTGAGTAGATCTAACAAAGAGTATTCTTGTAGATCTATATATGTGAATTGCTAGATAGGGTGCAAGTATTTCATCTTATTAGCACAGTCCTCCATATTATGTTGGTATGCATATATTTTGCTAAGTTTTTGCAGGTTTGGCTTCAAGGGTTTCATTGGGAATGCCTCAAAGAAGAGTCATCCTTTGAAACACACATAAGATCATATTTTCTCTCTCTTATTTTCTCATTCTTTCTTGCTATCCTTTCATACATAGTTCAGCTAGCTTAACATCTTAAAGAGGTCATCTAAATCTATCTTTTCTATAAAAATTTCTATGTGAAAAAATTCTACCAAAAATATAAATTTTTCTTCATCTTTGCTTGTTGTGTGTAGCATTTCCAGCAAGTATACCTTGCTGGTTTTTGCAGGTTCAGATCTGGTTGAGAGGGTTTTGTCTACCCAAAGGCATCTGCACAACACTCAAAGACCCCCCAAAGGGATTGGTAGCTATTTTTCAACCTTATTTCTCAATTTCTAAGCTTTCTTGAGCATAATCTTCCTTTTGTTGATTTAGTGGCTCATAGTTGTGGGAGAATGAGTGGTACGACATCCTCCCACGTGTGAGCCTTGGGGCAGCTAGGGTTTAGCATAGATCTTGCTTTTCTTGCATTTTTGGCACTTCTTGAGATAGGACGTGGGGCTTGGTAGATGAAAGGCATCTCCCAAACCCTAAGACGTGGGGGTTAGGCTTTGTTTGGTTTGTTTGCTTGTCTCTTAGCTCATCTCTCTCTCTTGTTTGCTTCTTTCTTTCTCTCAAGTTATTTTCTAAAGTTAAGTGGATATAATAATTGCCTACCTATTGGGAGAGGAATACCCGAAGTGGTAAGGTTAGGGTTTAATATGTGTTATTGATTTCTAAGTGCTTAATGTTTTGATATATTCTAGATCTAGATCTCACACATAATTAATCTCTAGCTTAAGCCTATTGGGCAATATCAACTTAACTAGATTTATTTGCATGCTTAAGCTCCTTAAGGTTTAATCTTTATTTTACATGCTTGAATCTAAAACCCTAATTGTTTGAATGCTTCAATAAGTTAAGTGAATGGTGGTTTTATTTCATGCTTTAATCTTTTAAGGCCATTTGCCACATACTTGAAGTAACTTTCATGGTTAAGTTGATAAGTAGGGTAACACTTAAATCTTCTTTATCACACTTGTGCTTGGATCTAAATGTTCTAAATCAACATAAGATAAGTGTGTTCATCTCTTTTCATCCTATTGACAAGTTGTTCTTGCCCTTGTAATTTGCTTCTTAACTTTGCAAGCTATATATTGGTGAATTAAGTAATTGCTCTCACATAGCATATATGTGTTAATGCCTTTTCATTTCATAAGCTTAAACAACACATTTTTGAGTTGAAGTGAGTTTCGTCCATAGCATTTAATCACACTTTAAAGGCTTCATAAAATCACTAAAACACTCATAAATACACCTAAAAGTCTACCTAATTAATATAATAACTTAATAGACTTAATAGGTTACCTTAGACCACCGTCTTCACCATCTAAAACAGGTATTGAGGAGGGAAACGGACGGTGATAGGCCGGGGATGGTCTCACGGCACAAAGGAGTGTTCTTTCCGTAAAACTCAATGCTTTGGGCTAACTGTGACAGCTAGGGTTGGCCTCGTTTCCATACTATCTTGAACATCTAGCAGCCATTTGGCAATAGGAGGAGGAGGCTTTGGTGAAAATCTTAATAAAGGTAATTAAAACTTGATAATCTTAAGAAACCTTTAATAATCCAACCTTGGGCTAAAACATCTAAATACTTTGTAGATTTAATAACTAAGAGTTGGTAATCTTCATCATCCTTATAACACTTGTGCTTAAAATCTCTAAATCTTATTTGTTGATGTGTTGATGATAATGATGTGTTGATGATAATGATGTGTTGATGATAATTTCATAAATGTGATGATGATTTGATCTCCTTATATCATGCACATTGAAATAACGTGGTTAGCTTCTTGTATCATTTTGTATTTAGCATTCTTTATTTGTAAGAACTTGTATCTACTATTCTTTAGGATTAATTATTCTTTTGTAATCTTTGTAAGTTTATTGTAACAAAACACCCTTTAACTTAGTTGACCCCATTACCCAACCTTAGGCACTAGTCTTAGTTGACTTAGGGAAATGGTTTGCTTGACATACTAACCTTGCATCTTGCATTGTTGCTTTTGCATCATAGGTTAGACTCCTCCCAAACCTTAACAAATTAAAATCAACTCCTAGAACTTAAACGCTCAATCTTATCTAGTAACTAGGGTCTACCCCCCTTGGCTTCCCTAGGAGTAATCCTAGACGGAAGAGGTTATGTTCAAAGTAACAGCGTGGGATGTGAACCTAGGCATTGTGCCTCCAAGGACACACTAAGTGAGCCGGACTTAGCTCACGTTTGCAAGTGTGTATAAGGACGGCAACAACCCCGCCAACCCCCCCCACAAAGAAGTACTTCTGAATATAACTTCAAATATTATGAAGCACCCTAAGAAATCCAACTCTGAATCATGTACTACTCAGATAACCCATTTGGCATTGAGGGTTTATGATTTCCAAAATAAGACAACCATACCCAAACTTCCCAAATCTTTCAAAGTAAAAAATAGTTCCTAGTTTATTTGGTGGAAACCCTTTCTCCCTTGTAATTTTCCCAAAGAAAATCCAGCAGAAAAATTTCTAGTTGTCGATAGGCCACAATAGAGGGAACTCAACAAGAGGAATAATACACATGGTTGGCATCCAAAAACTTGGATCGAACTTGGAACTATATTGCTAGCCATAAATGGCTTCCAACTTTCTATATTTCACTCATCCGCTAATAACTAGGTATTCACGTAGCATTCGTCATTGCCCAAAAGGTTCAATTATCGAAGCATCAATTTGCTTACCCCCTTTGTCCCTCCCTGGTCCGAAAATTTTGGCACTCAAATGGAATTTGCAATGAATGGGACATAAACTCCAACTAGGGCCACCCCCGCCTGAGAACAACTCCTTGATTTTGGAGGTCAGTTGGAGAACGACTCCTTTCCCATGAACCAATTGGTTGTAAGGAGCAAACCAACCAATTAATTCACTTGTCAAACTTATTGTCTATGTGTGAACAAAACCTCCTAAAAAACCTTAAGAGAGGTATACAAGGAAAATGGAATTTCCATAAATTTAAGATGTGCCTATCTTTACTCCACGACCAACCTTGCATGGTGACCCAAAATAGGATATCATATTGAGCCAATTGGTAGAAATGACTCTTATCCATTTGGATTTTGGACCATAATGCCTCCTTAAATAGGAGAATCTAGTCCATGGTGTTAACCAATGACTATTTCTCTTCGAAAATAGTGAGAAAGGAGTTGTCAAAAAATTTCCATTTACCGTTTGGCTCCCATTAGGGCAAGGAAGAGAGATGACCTTTATCAATCCATGTGAGGGGAAATGATGAAGGGAGTAACCTAGGGCTTTGACTACAATCACATAAACTACTGAAGAAAAAGAGAATCCTTGTCATATTGATTGAAACGACCTAATTTCCTCAAATTTGACTTAATTGTTTAAGGAACATGATGAGGCTTCTGAGATTAAGGTTTCCACTACCTACACAAAAAATTGGCCAAAACCTAGGGCCCACAACATGGCCAAGATAAAGGGTCACTCTAGGATTTGTGAAACTTGAGTTTTATGAATAAATCCCTAACCCTAAGAACTTACTAAGAGAGATATTGTAGCCTCAAGGATTCAGCCAACATTTAAAGGACACATTAAGTAGCATAATGGGTCGCTAGCTAGTGATGATATTAGGGTCACCCACTTTGGGATTGAATAAAATAAGTTATCTATTAATGAAAAATGTCAAATACATTTTCCAAATTTCTTCCTTAGACACTCTAACCAAATCAAGCTTGACACTATCCCAAGTGGCTTTGAAAATTCATGAGGGTAACTACTTAGATCAAATGCTTGGAATCAACCATCATCAATGAGGATTTTGTCAACTCTAGTAAGGACAATGCATAGTCACAAATATTCCTTTACATAGGTGAAATTTTCTATGAGATAAGGTTGGTTCAAGATTGCATGGTCATTTGATGTGAGTGTGTCATATGCTAGGATTGCTCTACAAATTCCTACTCAATACACTTTTGGTTATACATCCTTCCAACTAATAGTTTTCAAGGCTCCAATATTCTCAAAAGCATCCTTAATTGATAGTGGTTTGAAAATTGGTTTGTTGGGTTGGTCCTGAGATTTGAGACATTGAATCCATCCCCAAATTTGGCCTCCTTAGACCTACTCTTCCACTTTCAAGAATGTTGAATCTTGTCTTCCCTAGCATGGAGGATAACAGAAAATGGATCCTTAAAATTGTCTTTGGGCATTCCCAGCTAAAATGATCACTTTCACTTCACATAAGACTCCCAAAATATGGTCTTCTGTGAATTTTACCTCACATATAAAGACTCAAAATCTGATCTTCTCTGAACTTATGTTGGAAAATGAAAATGATTGATGTAGGAGGTGTGCCCAACTAAAACTATTGTTTTCACCTCACATAAGGCTCCCAAAATCTGATCTTCCCTAAACTTTTATTTCCATAAATAACTAATGTGAGTATGGGATTACAATAAGTCTTTTCTTAAAAGATATCATGGCAATGTATCACATCCCTTGTAAAAAAATCACTTCAATGATAAATTGGAAACATAAACGATATTTCCCAATTATCTATGTTTAGTTATATATATATATATATATATATATATATATATATATATATATAAAGAACTAATGCGAGTATGGGATTACAATAAGTCCTTTCTTAAAAGAGATCATGACAATGTATCACATCCCTTGTAAAAAATCACTTCAATGATAAATTGGAAACATAAACGATATTTCCCAATTATCTATGTTTAGTCAAGGTTAAGAATGGGGAGGATGTGGGGACAAATTTTAGGGACTTTTGGTCAAGGGATAACAATGGTGTAGTTGCAAATGATCGAACAATGTTTTTTGCATGGCTTTATTTGTGCAGAATCTTCATACAACAAACTACATGCACAACAAACACATATTTTAGTATAATGGCTTCTCAGCTCCCATCCTCAAGATGCTCATGCATATGAAAACATCAAAGGGTTCTTCTGAGATTCAACTCTTTAAAGAATCTTTGGAAGAGAAATTTACTATTGAAGCAGATAACATAGAAACTAATACCCAAATGGTGTGATCACATCATCAATTTTCATAATCATCTTAACCACCCGTGTGGCAAGCAACAATTGTTTTTTTTTTTTCCCATCATAGTTTCAGAGACATTTTGCTCCTTCATGTCATTAGTACCAACATCATTACAATCTGTTCCTAAATGTGGGTTGTTTTCCTGCAGACATTATCCATTCAAGCAAATTAGAAAAAGAAACTTCATGCATAAAAATTGAGAATAAGAAATCAATGTTGAAATAATCCTCCTTGTAAAAGTACTAATAGAATTTTCTCATGACAACAATTTTAGTCAATTCTTGTCTCGGGATGTATTGTTTGGTAAAAGAGACTTAATACATACCATGATTTGTTGAGTCTTTACTATTGTCAATGTATCAATAGGTTAGATTCCACTATTTTCTGCAAGAGCCATTGGTACAACATCTAGAGCATCTGCAAATGCTCAAACTCATACTGTAGTAGATAAAAACAGAATTATATTTAGTTTATAATAGAAAACCAAAAAATAATTTTAAGACATGCCAATGAATCCCAATAGAAATTAAAACCAACAAGATTGCAAATAGTAAACACCAATATTCTTTTTCTACAAAATCCATATAAGAGGAGATTAAATAGTGATATATATATATATATTGGTATACCAACTTAGATAATTGCCTAAAATACTGCCAATCCTAATCATAACTAGGAGCCATTAAACACTGACTAATATCTACTTCAAAAAGGCTAGGAAGAACCCCCTGTTACGGTCTAAAGAATATGCACACAATGAGGTCCAGGAATGACCAATTAAAGATAAGGTAGGAAATAGGAACCGTCATTAACAGTTGGGATAACTAAAACAACCACATGAGGTCACTTCAATTTTTTTGGGGAAAATTCACTAGCTTAGTTGCTAGGGCACTGACAGGAGAATTTTAAAGATTTTCAACGATGAAAGCTCATAACTTCATAAACATGCACTACAAGCATACCATATAGTATACCATTTTTTTGCACCACCATCTGGTCTATACAATGGCATTGGCAGTTTGCAACTATGGCATCTTTGTTGGAAGAAATTGCATGTTTTTTTTTCTGAAGACTCCACAGAAGCTATTTGAACACTACTATTGTGGTAATACTTTTTTGGGCAGGCTACATCATACATCATACATCATAGTTCTCACAACATATTACATCTATCGCAGTAAGTAGACCATCATAAATCTCTTGATTATAACATGATTATCATATTAATGATGGTTAAATATTTGCACAGATGTTTCATGTCGGGTTTGCATGCATGTAGTGGTGGGCCTGGGTGTGCACATTCATGTATCTGCCTCCTTGTTAAAAGAAGACAATCCTATGTTAAAAACCCTAGGTTGGCACATGGATCTTTTATCTTTAGAGAGATCAATATGTTGGAGCCCACTATTTTCTACAAGAGCATGAACAACAAAATGATCTTCAATAAAAAATGATGCATCATCAAAATGTTTTCAGTTATAGATGATGCAACATATAATGAGTATGTTTCAACGGCTACTTACACACATTAAACAGATGCAAGTCCAACAGGAAGATCCTATGTTGCAAACAATCACAACTTTTTCAGTGATAAAAGATTATGATTGTTTCTATTCATTTCGAAATTTGAGGTTCACATGTTTTCTTTCTGTTCGAAATCTATAAGGTATACTTGTTGATTTGTAACTTGTATGTGACCTCCTGTTGGCATCCAATTCACATTTTTTACCTCATAAGCTGCCTGCACCAATGTTTCACAAACATTGATTTTCCGTCGCAAATTTCAAATGAACGACGCCCTTATTCTTTGCGCCTTTTCGACCGCTTCACAGTCGTAAGCATGAAAATTTCTCCTCTCAAGGTCACATTTTGATCATTATCTGAACTGCCGATACTGTCATCATGCTTATTGCGCCTATCTTTTATTGATCTTCACATGATCAGCACTATCCTTTGATCGGTTTTCATACTTCGATGGTTTGCAACAACTCGGTTTTATTAAAGGTATTTTGCCTTTAGATTCATATTTTGCAACTTGCCTGAACATTGATTCTTTGAGCTGCATGGGGGTTAGGTTTTATCTTTTGTGATTCTTACTATTAATCATTATCATAACCCTTGGCTTATCAATTGGATGCAATATTGATTTGGCACCTTAGTCAAACGTTTAATTAATGCATTGGCGGGAACATGATTATGGGTTTTGAACTGCATATC
>ML785095.1:591774-693088 GCA_009831015.1 Picea engelmannii | reverse complement strand
TGCGTTATAGGTTTCCCTTTTGCAGAAGTTTATCATTGTTAACTGTTATGATTTCTTTCTTGATTGTCCTGTAACAAATTTCAAGAAGCAGTGCAGCTGATCGTTTCGAGAAGCGTAAGGACTAATTGGCGTGAATTTCTTCCGCCAACCAGCTTAAGGAATCATAATACGCAGGGCAGATTTGGAGCATTACTAGGTTTGTTTTTCAATTATTTGCTTAGTATATTAGCTAGTAAGTGAGTTAAGTAATAGATTAGATCGTTTAAATTCAGTTAACTTACTTTCTTGTTCATATATCATAAAGTTAAAAAAGAGTTATCCTTCGCTGTTTTAGGACAGCAAGCATCAGTTTCACAGGTTTCTTTCAAATCTGTAGATTGTAAATAATATACATTTGTGAATAATTGTAATCAAAGTACTAATTAAATATTTGATTTGAGTTTTTAGTCTTTTTGTATATATGTAATAGGTAGAATAGTTTGTAGTTAGTTTATCGAATAGTTTATTGTTAGATTAGTATATTTTATCTAGCTTGTCTCATCAGTTGTATTTCATTTAAGTTTCTTTTAAGTTTGTTTATTGTAGTTAGTTTCGCTTATTTAGTTTAGTTAGATCACTCAACTTAGATCAGCTTTCCTCTTCGGCTTCCTTAGGAAACCTTAGGGCGGTCAACGGAGCCGTTAAACCCGTCAGAGTGGTCCATTCCAAACGGCTTGGGTTATTAGACAACCCCGGACCGGTTCCACTCTCTTAATTGACGGACGGTCATTTTCGCCCGTCAACACCTCCCTTTATGATATATTTGAGTGTCCATTCGTATTATAGCTTGAAATCCATACTTGTGTTGTTTCTTGAAAAACAGTATCGTGTACCCCAGACACATGACAAAATTTGACATGTGGTGGGATGATCGTGGGAAGGCACCAGCCAACTCGCACCAGGTAAAGCATTGATTTTCATATGAAATTTTATTGACAATCATTCAATTAAATTATTTATTTGTTGATCCAGACTAGCACACCAGAGCAAGATGATCTGGGTGATGAAATATTTGATTCCCTCAACCCATTAGAAACAATTAGAAAGGGATTGCAACAGGAAAACACAGAACTCCTTCAATTGGATAGTTGTAATCCTACAGAGGAGACCATAGAAAGGATGAGAGATTTAGAGAAAATTGTATATCAATATGCGTTAAGTGCCATTTTTGAAATAGATTATTTATGAAATATATTAATTTATGAATTTGTGTTTGGTATACTTGTATGAGATAAATGAAAAATGGTTTATTTCTACAGGAATATTTGGAACCGATGCAACATCATGGTCATGGGGACCTTGTTGTTAGTAGTGGTGAACAAATCCCACAGCTCCCTGGCATGAGCCACATTCCTTCGAGGTTATTTGCCTCTCTGTCTATGTCTTTGATTATTGCAACTTCTAGGGCCCATGAGATGCCCCCACTGTACATGCCAGACCATGGCACATGTGATGGTGAAGATGGTGAATGATCCAGGTGGATATTGGTGGCCACCCACCTCTTCTAACTGGCTCCTCTTGTCCATTTTTAGTTCAACGCGTTCTTTTGTACTTCTTTGTAATTGTGGGTTCTACACTTCTGGGGATATTTGAATCCATACACATCTTCCAGGTGGATATTGTGGCCTCTCACCTAATCCAATTGGATTATTTTGTATGTTTTCATGTCAGCACATCTTGTCGTACTTCCAGGGCCGTTTTGGAGCCCTAAACAGTGTTTTTTTGGCTTGCCACAGTCAAATTGTAGATTGTTTCAAATTTTGACGGTGCAATGTGTAGTTCTCTGAAATACCTTTCCAATGGCCTATCACGTGCCTAAAATGGAGGTCGTATGGAAAAGTTACAACCTCGGGAAGTTGAGGTACCAACTTACCCATAGGGGCCCACATGACTTTTGGTGTTTCACCTCCTATAGGTAGGTTTTTGGATGTCTAGGGTTTTGTCACTAATGAGTAATATCAAAAAGGACTCTAGAGCCTCATTTTAATCATTATGCTCCAGTGGATGGGCATAGCAGCCACATCTCTTCTCATAGATAGCTACCACCATTCAAGCAAGTGTTTCAGTTATGCAGTTTTACAGTTTCAGCCTATTTCATTTATTCAATAGAAGATATTATTCATTGGATATCAGTGTTTCTCTTCATATCTCTGTGCTTATTGTATTCAGTTTGTTAATTAGTTTGTTCCGCTCCTAAATATGTATCAGTGGTATCAGAGCGGTGCACTCTTTATTTATTTTTCTCCATGCATGTCCCCGACAAGATCTGGGTACAAGAAGTTGGGACTTGAACCAATCGATTCGTTGCAATATCGATCGCACCGAGCCTGACAACAACCCATGGGGGATGAAAATAAAGATGATGTAGCAGGAGATCCTATTAAAATGTTGCTCGAGGAATCCCTCGCGTGACAAAGGAACGAAATGATAGACAACTTTGTGCATATCCTTTTATGGTTTACCACGAGAGAAGCATCTTTATCAAGCAGCCATGCAAACCCCTTCAAGGTACAGGTAAATTTTGATATTCCATTATTTGAAGAACTCATAGATGCAGATGTTGTAGATAAATGGTTGAATCTTCTTGAAGGGTATTTTTCGGTCCACAATTTTTTTGATAGAGAAAATATTACTTTTTCACTCCTCAATGCCATCCCCCATGTTAAGGACTAGTGGGATACTTACTCTGAGCAAAGGGCCATAAAGGAATCTGCAATATTTGTGATTTACCCTACATGGGATTCCTTTTGGGACGCCATGAAAGAACAATAATGTTGGAAGCTACGAGGACCAGTACACCAGATGGACCACCCTGTGTCAAGAAAGGGACCAGACAGTACTAGATTTCACCAATATTTTCCATACCCTGTGCACCAAATTGGGTATCAAATACTCAGAGAGACATCTGGTGCTCAAATACCATGGTTTTTTTCATAGATACATTCAAATGGAAATGGAGTTTATGGACATCGCCTCATTGGGCACGGCTTATAGATACGCTGTCAAGATCAAGAAAAAATTTAAGTAGAAGAGTTGAAAATTTGGATATGTAAACTCCTCACAACAGAAGCAGGGAAAAGGTGGCCCCAACCCACACAACAAAGGATTGAGCCAAGATGGCCACTCTCAGAACAACTAGTCCAAGCCGCAACACAAGAAGGGCAATGAGAAGATGAAAAAGGAAACGGGAAAATGGTGTGAGTACCATAAAAGCCCTTGGCACAACACTGAAGAAACTTGCTCCAAGAAGTCACTCATGGCCGAGTTGAAGGCTTCCGAGTTAGAATTTGATTCTAATTCCGAATAAAATCCAAAAGGAGGGAAGTGGATTATCGATGTTGAACCCAGTGCCACTTTCGCTACCACCAAATTCCAGCCAAGTGAGCCAGAAGAACCAGAGGAAGGGGAACACCTATTTCACTCACACATGTGGGTAAAGGGGGATCCACTTCATTTCATTGTCGATGGTGGCAATCAGAAGAACCTGATCTCAGCAGAGGTCGTCAAGTGGTTGGACCTATCGAAGACACCGCACCCACAACCCTACACCATCGACTAGCTTCGCCATGGGAGAGATCTCTGTGTCATCCAACAATGTCATCTGCCCTACGACATCAAGCCTTTCAAAGATGAGGTATTGTGTGATATTGCTCCCCTTGAAGTTTATGATATTATTTTAGGAAAACCATATTTATGGAAGCATCATGATGTGTATGAGTCTAGACCCCGCAGTGTCATAATTACTTTGGATAGACAATTGTACAGGATACTAGAGGTAGCGTTGCCTACCGTTATTTCTTCAATCTCTTCTAAGCAATGCAGTAAGGTCATTTCACAGACCACGAAGTTCATCTTCTTTGTGATCCGTGATCACAGTAAAAATAAATCCGTTGCCACATCTGTGGCCTCTACAAAGAGCCTCTTTTTGCATCAGAAGCAAGTGGACGAGATCATGGAAGAATAAAGAGACATTTTCTCCTCACCCACCGGGGTATCGACGCACTGCCAAGTCAAGCATCAAGTTGATTTGACCGTCGGTGCACCTCTACCTAATGGACCAGTATATCATCACTTATTGATGGAAAATGACGAAATAAGGCGTTAGATCCGAGATCTTATTCAAAAGGGGCACATCAGACCCAACTCCTCCCCTTCCAGAAGCCCGATTGTGCTGGTACAAAAAAACGATGGGACTTGACAACTCTGCATTGATTATAGAGCCTTAAACAAAATCACAGTCAGGAACCAGTACCCAATTCCCATGATTGATGACCTTCTTGACCAACTCAAGGGGGGGAATTTCTTCAACAAGATTGACCTAAAGTCCAGCTACCACCAGGTTCCCATCAAACCAACTGATGTATGGAAGATAGCATTCAAATCTAAAGAAGGTCTCTTTGAATGGTTGGTCATGCCCTTTGGCTTAACAAATGCACCAACCACTTTCATGAGGTTGATGGATGATGTATTGAGACCCTTCACCAACTCTTTTGTGCGAGTATATTTGGATGACATCTTGTTGGAAGCCACACATGACTTTGAAATTTAACACGATCGAAAGAGATTACACTTTTCCGTAGCTGCCATCACCTTAAATTTGTAAACATTTTTCTGAGTTTCGAATTGATTGTTGGATTAAAGCTTACCTTATTGAATTATTTATTAGGTGCATTTTCATTTGTTTTAATCTTTATTCGTGACTGTAAGCATGAATTAAACATAAATCTTGGCTTGGTTTAATAATTTTGTGCCTTAGAAATATCTTTTAAAAAGCCATCCATATGTACTTGAAATTCAAATCTTATGAATTGGTTGATTAATCCACTATTGATTTCTTTTATTTTTTATTTATTTTTTAATATGGTCCTTATGAATTCAATGGTTAGATAGTTCATTATCGAATTGTTTTGATACATGAAGAGACTTGGTTGATTTTTGATATTCTTCTCATGATTTCAATGGTCGTATCAACATTCATACAAATGAGTACAGACCTGTTGTACTTGCATTTTCGCCTTACCTTGTTGGCTCAAAACATTAATGAAGCTATTCATTATTTGCATAGGGTTTTGTACTATGTAGTTTTGGCACTCATCACGAGAGATGGTAAGGAATACAATGAAACCTTTGGTTTTCATTCTCACTATCTGAGTTATGATAACCCACAGGCTCTATTATTTTCGTGTTTCCATTCTCCGTTCAAACCTGTTTATGTTGCTTGCACGATTGGAACCTAAAACTATTCTGAGTGATCTTTGTTGCATCCTTGTTACAATGGTCATGGTGCCCATTGTTCACATAGAGCCGAATGGATGCCAAGACTTGGTATCCCATGATGATGCTATCGATGACTTAAAGGGGCATGGTTGGGATGTATTCCTCAAAAAAATCGAGGGTTATAATCTTCAGGTAGCAGAAGCCTTCGCATGAACCTTTGACGGGTTCAGAGCTAAGATTGGAGACATACAATTAGAACTGACAAAATATTTCGTCAGTAAAGCAACAGGGCTCCCATCAAAGAGAGAGAGATAGTTTAAAAACACCAGGATAGAAGAAGTCTCGTGGAATTTGTTTATGACCTCCCGAAAAAACAATTGTTGTGTAAAAGGTATTCCTATCGCTCTGTTGAAACCTAGATGGCATAGTTTATTGTTAATTCTCAAGCAATTTGTAACGTGTGAAGGTCGATACGGATTGATCTTTCTCTACCATATTCATTTGCTCATGAATTTCATAGGTTTCGATTTAGATATGCCATTTTGCTTATTGATGAGTCTTTATAAGATGTCCAAACGTTATAAACGACAAGGTATCAATTAGATCCTGTTCCACCATGGATTGGTTAAAATCTTGTTGATGTATCATTTTTCGACCATAGGTGATAGTTGGGAGAAATTTTTGATGAGAAATGGCTTCGCCCAAGCTAATCCTACAACAAACCCTCTTTTAACATCAAACCCTAACTCAGACAAGCCAGTGGTTGAAAACCATTTCGCTAATTAAATTAATGGACTAGAGTTTACTGATAAACCCCCTCTAGATAAAGGATCACCGTGTAGGTTTTCACCTACAAGATTTTCAGAGCAAGTGACGAATGAATTAAAGGGAAATGATCCTCTTATGCCTGTGAATGATGCTGGTTTGAAATTTAATGTTAAGTCTGATGCCAAGACACTCTATAAAGGAACAAAACAACAGTGCACAGATTTGGGTTTCAAGAACAAGAAGATCGGTCCCCTAATATCGAGAAAACTAAGGAACCGAAAGGATACTCATTTGAGCTCGATCAATCCGATCGATATCGATGAGGGTTCGGATCTTGAGATAAAGGATTTTCTAGTTCAGGAAGATCCAGAAATTCAAGGTTCCAGGAGGGAGGTTATCATTCATACTGAAACATATGATTTCATGACAAATTTACCACCATGCCTTAAAGGTAAAGAAGGATTCTCAGGTATTAAGAAAGATCTGAAGCAAACAGCAGATAAGACTGAATCCCCCTTGGTTGATTGTGTCCCTCATCGATCTTCCATCTCCCCTGTACATTCTGATGGTTGTCTCGATTGGGTTGAGCGTTACTATACTGGCGTTCCTCTCTTACAAGCCTGGATTAAAACTTTGACTGCTCAAAACGATTTGTTGAAGCAAGAAAACCTTGATCTCAAGGCACATGCAGAGAGGGAGACTAAACATATCAAGAGAGTTGGAAACATAGTCATTAAGAATACGACCAATGTCAAGGCAATTATAAACTTTGAACTGTTTGCTCCCTCTTTGGCAGATTTTTAATGGTAAAACGTTTTGTTGTGATTTCGTTCGATTTTGTTAACTAAGTCGAAATAAGTAGATTGGAATTATGTTTTCATTTACTAAAATAAAGACTGGCTACAGAATCGAAGACTCTGTAGCCAAGTCTCTTTTAATAAAAATTAGTTATTAAGAAATTGTTTTTCTAATTTATCAAATTGGTTTGCTATTCTCAAGAAATGGGAGATTACGTTGTTGATTACTTGGAGGAAATATTTTCAATTATACGCCTAAATGATTATTAGTTTCTCCTTCTTTATATTTTATAAAAACTTTGATTTAATTTTGAATAAACCAACTCTGTTATGAATGGTTTCCAATCCACTATTTTTGTAATATTACTTGATTTTGGGAGATTCAACTCTATCCTGTGAGATATGAGTATTTGAATACTGGATTACTTTAAATATTGTTCACTTTTGTTAGTGAAGGCATCCTTTTTGGAATGCGTTATGGACATGTAATTCCCAAAGACTATATGGACAAGTTGTTCACATTTCGGCTTTAGACCAACATGACATTGTTCCATTTATGTTCTGTCTCTTATATTATGGAATATTAACATGTTATACAACTTTAGCCTCATTAGCATGTAATGTTTCATTTTATTCAGCGCTTTAAATTTTGTCTATAACTTGTTGTTTCATATGTTATATCTGTGATCGTTATTTCACTTTAATATCATTGATTTATGCTTCATGTTAATTTGAGGTATCATATGAATGTCTCACATTAAAATTTCTTTTACGGTAAACATTCATCACTACAAGGTCACTGGATTTATATGTTTATCACCTTGTTTTTATATCATTGCTCCCAAAAATGCCTTCAGTTATTTCTGGAGATGTTAGCACAAGCCTGTTACAGATTTCTCTCACAGGCAAGATAGCTGGAAGTTTGGATTGCACAGGGATATAGACACAGTATGAGACTAATCTCAAGTTAGTGTTATTCGCATTCAATTTTTGTAATTAGTTTATTAGTGAAATAAGATAGTTTAAATTGGATGTGACTATTATTTTGCTCATGTTTCAGATTATGTTTTATTAGTATCTTTTGAGTTCTTAGATTTCAGACTATTAAACATAAAATAAAAATAAAAAATATGTGCTTTCTTTATCTACCTTGTAAACGATTACAAAAACATTGATTTCGCAAGACATCCACCAAAACTTGCAAATTGTAAATATCTTGTTCATAATCACATGTTCATATTTATGTTTATGTTTAGCATTTGTAAATAACTAGATTCGTGTACATAGTATCGTAGTTATAGCTTTAGGGTAGTTTATTTTCTTTCATTATTTTAGGACCTTAGTTGGCTAACGGAGCCATTAAACCCATCAGGATAGATCACACCAAATGGCTTGGGTTAATTAGACAACCCTGGTTTGGATCTATCCTTCCAGTTGACGGTGTGTCACATATGTTTGTCAACAAATGGCGCTAGAAGGAGGGCCTGAATTCAATTGATGGCATGTGGAGGTCACAAGACTCCTCCCCCACACACTTGCTCCCCTGTCATAACGCATAGTCTCTCAAACAACAACGTTACACTTGAAACAGAAACTACCTCAAATGATAACCCTAAGATTCTCATTGAACCAGTAACACCAGTTCCTCAAGGGGCAGACATCCAAGAAATTGTTCGTCAGTCACTCATAAGAATGCATAGTGCCTTAGCTCGTATCAGATAACCTGGTAGGCCACTTAATCAACCCCTAGATTTCTCGGATATCCGAGAACAACTTCAAGGCACTGGTCTACTCCAAAACCCTTTGGGTGATAATACTACCAATGTTATCAAGACACCTACCCTTGGAGCCGGAGGATTTGATATCCCACCTTCCCCACCTGGTTCATCTCCATCCTCTTCAGGAGGAGAATCTTCAGACAAAGGCAGTTCTTCATCAGAACCATCTCAGCATTCTACACCACCAACTCCCATGGAAAATCAAAACAATCATGCCAGACCGTGGCTCGATCAAGATGTTGTGGTTGTACCCGGACCACAACACCCAATACCAAAACATCTGGGGAAACAACTGCCCAAATTTGATCCAGACTCAAAGTAGTCTGCTGAGGATCATATCAAAAAATTTATGTTGGCCATTAGACTCCAGAGGGTTGAACACGAGGATGTAGTATGCAGATTATTCCCTTATACTTTTGAGGGAAATGCCTCCACATGGTATTTCGCTCAACAACCCCAAACCATTGTCTCTTGGGACAAGTTTGAAACTTTTTTTTTGGAAAAATTCGGAGATGATAAATCTATGGAAGTCTTGATTATGGAACTTTCCAGCTTAAAAATGAATCTTAAGGAAAAGTGAAAGATTTTAACCAAAGATTTCTTACTTTAAAGAACAAAATCCATGCATATTTAATGCCTGCTGAAATTTTAATCGTTGCATATTATGCTAAAGCCTTGCACAATAATATAGCTATATGGGTCAAAAGGTCTAAAAAGAACACATTTCTTGAAGCCTTTGAGGAGGCAAGCCAAATTGAAAAGGATATTTTGAGCCTGAAAGATAATCTTAGTAGTGACGCTGAAACAACTACATCCTCTAAAAATAAAATAGAGATCCTTACTAGGCCTCCTCAAACTAAAAATCAACCGGAAACTTTAGACTTAGAAAGCTTGCAGAAAGCTTTCCAAAAATTGTCCAATCAAGTCATTGACTTGAAGAGATCATTCGAGTAGGCATCAACAAGCAAAGGAAGTTTTAAGCCTCCTTTCAGAAAACCTTTACCACCCAACCAGCCAAACCTGACCACTGAAGGTCTAAATTTCGAAAGTTTACAACACGCTTTGCAAACCATCTTAGAAGCACATGATAATTTTGCCTCTGCCCCTCCCGAAAATTCTGAAGACGTAGTTGAGGAAGAAGAACTGGAAGAGAAAGAATCATCTCCTACTATCTTCGGTCACTTCTCTGACAATATTTTCCAAGAAAATTTTGAAATTGTTCACCCCTACAACAGAAGAAGAAAAACACAAAACAAACCCCCTTCTGAAGTGAATAAAAATGTGTTTCCAAAACATTCAAAGCAAGCTGAAAGTAAACAAAGCTTAGCAGCCCCTATTTTAGAATAGGATCTGATTGAAGATCTAAAGAAACTGAGAGATAATATTTTTGTTTTTGAGCTGCTGAAATTTCCCCTTATTTTGAAAAAAATGTTTCAAAATATCGCTGAAAACAGGAAAAACAGCAATCCTAGTAGCAAGAAATCAGCAAAAATTGGTTCAAATATAGAAAAAAAAATTAAATAAATAAATATATTATTGAAAAAAAAAATCCCAACTAAAATGACATCTGAACTTCCAGATAAAAGGGATTTAGAAGGAAAAACTGTAGCAAATGTAGATAAAACTGTTTTAGGGACAGTAGCTAAAAATCAGCAGAATTATGTTGTCAACACTCGAAAAAAATGTCCCGCCTTTTTTGTTAACCTTTGAAATTTTTAATAGGAATGTACATAATTGTATGGTCAATTTCGGCACATTGTCAAACGTGATGCCTCTATCTGTTTGTCAAAAAAATAATGCAGAAGTTAAACCTTCTGATCTCAAGATAATTCATCTAGATCGAACAAATGTTAAGGTAATTGGTGAACTTAAGAATGTTCTGGTTAGATTATAGTCCAATCCTAAGGTTCATCAGATAATTGACATTATCGTTGTTGATATCCATGAAGTTTACAATTTGTTTTTAAGTAGGAACTGGTCAGAACAACTGCATGGTTACTTTGTCACAGATTGGTCTCATTTGTGGTTGCCTGAAAATGGACAGCCCAACAAAATCAGGACGGATCTAAATGATGCAAATGAACCTTTCACTGCATCTTCTAATTCATTTGAAATGCAGAGAATGAATACCTTCTTTGGTAATTTCACGACCAAAATTTCTCCTATTACTGATCCTGGGTAGCAATCGGAAGTTATGACCTATACTCAAACATCAACTTTGCCAAGTATGTCAAGTATTGTTGACAAAGCCCAAATCTGGTCATTGTACTTTGATGGATCCAAATCCAAAGAAGGAGCAGGTGCAAGTTGTGTGTTCATCGATCCTACGGGTAATAAGACTTTTATTTCTTTTCGTCTAGAGTTTGAGTGCACTAACAACACCGCAGAGTACGAAGCACTTTTGCAAGGACTTAGGAAAGCTTTGGATATGGACATGCATAATTTGATGGTATTTGGTGATTTGAAAATCGTGGTTAGGCAGATAAGAAACACCATACATTTCTTATCACCACATCTGAAAAGCTACCAAACTGAGGTATGGAGTTTAATGCAAAAATTTCCAACATTAAACATAAATTCCATTCCTAGGTTAAGTAATTCAGAAGTTGATGTATTGGCCAATGTTGCTTCTAAACTATTCCCCGTTGAAGGTATTTCCCCTAATGTTTTTTCAATTGAATTGTTGTTCAGACCATCGATCCCGGATAACATTACAAATTGGAGAGT
Organism: Picea engelmannii; assembly: GCA_009831015.1. Taxonomy (NCBI): domain Eukaryota; kingdom Viridiplantae; phylum Streptophyta; class Pinopsida; order Pinales; family Pinaceae; genus Picea; species Picea engelmannii. The sequence goes on along the minus strand of ML785095.1, from coordinate 681,762 downwards.
ATTCAACAATGACCAGCAGATTATCAACTTCATGCATATTGAAGATACCTTCCAAGGTCCAGTCATTGATGAAGGCACTCACGATGAAAACCTCTGAAACTTCATGGTAATATCAGATCCTAGATCTCTTGAATCGACATTCGACCTGGTAAACTCTATTTGTGGATCTATTGTAAGACTAGAGAAGTTTTATGACTTGCATGATAAATTTAGAGGGACAATTAATTGTAAAACGAACAGTTCTTCTTTGATTTATGAGACGGTTAATTTAGGAACAAAGGATAATCCTCAAAATATTAATTTGGGAAAGGGATGCTCTGAGCAAGAAACATCTTCTTTTATAAAGTTATTTAAAGAATTTAAAGACGTTTTTTCTTGAACATATGATGACTTGAAAACATTTTATCCTAACATTATACAACATATTATCCCTATGAAACCACAGAATCAGCCTTTTCAACAGAAATTGAGGAATATGCACCCTAAATTGGAACCCACTGTTAAAAATGAACTGAATAAATTGCTAACTGCAAAGATAATTTTCTCGGTAAGGCACACGCAATGGGTGTCTAATCTAGTCCCTGTAAGGAAAAAAAAAGTGGTGAAATTTAACTCTGTGTCAATTTTCGGAACCTGAACTAAGCATCTGATAAAGATAACTACCATGTTCCTCCAATGGAACAAATTCTACAGCAGGTGTCTGGTTCTAAAATACTGTCTTTACTAGATGACTTTTCATGATACAACCAGGTCCTCATGTCTCCCTCGGATCATCTCAAAACCACCTTTCGCACCCCATGGGGCACTTATGCCTATAGGAAAATGTCTTTTGGACTGATAAATGTCGGTGCCACTTTCCAGAGAGAAATGGACATTATTTTTTGTGGCCTCATTAACCAGTCAGTCGTGGTCTACCTTGATGATGTCATTGTATTCTCTAAAAATAAGAAAGATCACTTGTCTCACCTCAGGGTTGTCCTGGAACAATGTCGCAAGTTCAGCATATCCCTCAACCCTAAGAAATCGGTCTTTGCAGTAGAGAAAGGTAAACTGCTTGGGTTTATAGTGTCTAAGGATGCAATGATTATTGACCCTAAAATAACCCAAGCTATTGCTAAGCTTCCCCCTCCTTCTTCTAAAAAATTCATGCAGTCCTTTTTGGGCAAGATTAATTTCGTCAGAAGATTTGTCCCAAGCTTCTCAGAAATGGTAAGACCATTATAGAATTTAATTAAAAAGGATGTTTTGTACTATTGGGGACCATAAGAAAGTCAGGCCTTTGATTCAATTAGAAAATCAATAATAGAAGTCCCTTCCTTGATGAGTTCCGATTTTTCTCAGGATTTCGCTCTTTATACCTTTGTTTCTGACTGATATTATGTTGTTGTGTTAACGTAGAAGAATGTTGAAAGCAATGAGATACCCATTTCCTTCATGAGATAAGATTTCAAAGGAGTAGAGCTTAACTACCCAGTAGTATATCAACAAGCATATGTTATTTTTAAAGCAGTGAAACACTTCCGGTCATACCTACTGAAATCCAGAACCAAGGTTATCGTTCCTTACCCAGCTGTAAGAAACCTATTAGTAAAAAAAGAATTGAGTGAGAAAAGGGAAAATTGGATGACGTCGTTATAGGAATATGACCTCGAAATAACCCCTGCACAAATTGTTAGAGGTCAAGGCCTATGTAAACTAGTGGTTGATTCAGTTGAAGAATAGGAAAGTCAAATCAACACCTTAATTGTAAATCAGCATAACGAAAAACAAATCAGTTGTGTGCAAGTTACTGTCAATTCTTGGTATGAGGACATTAAATTTTATTTGACACATGGAACTGCTCCCCGTAATATTGAACTTAAAAACAAAAGAGCACTTAGGCTAAAATATGCATCTTCCCAGTTAATCAATAATGTATTATTTCGAAAGAACTTTAATGGTGTTTTTATGCGTTGTTGATAAAAGGAAGAGTCAGAAAGAGCGCTATATGAACTTCATGTAGGTGAAGTCGATGGTCACTTCGGCGGAGATACCATTGCTCACAAAGTGCTAAGATATGGGTACTATTGGCCCACTTTGTTTAAAGATGCTCATGTGATGCATAATCTGCCAAAAGGCTTCAGGACGGGTGAAAAAGGTAGCATTCCATTTGCATCATGTTACTGTAGATTCTCCTTTTCAGCAATGGGGCCTTGACATCATAGGACCAATTAATCCTTCTTCTTCTTCGCAGCACAAGTATATCCTTACAGCAACGGATTATTTTACTAGATGGTCTGAGGTTGTACCTTTGAAAGTGGTGAACACAAATCAGGTAGTATATTTCCTTAGGTCTTGTATCATCACTCAATTCGGCATTCTCGAATGTCTGGTCTTTGATAACGCCTCTTACTTTTCATCCCTTGATATGAACATTTTCGCTTTGGAAAAATGCATTAAACTAAAATATTCTACAAGCTACTACCCTCGAGGAAATGGTCTAGCAGAATCAATGAACAAAAAATTAATCAAGATTATTAAAATGACAGTTTCAGAAAATCACAAAAATTGGCACAATGCACTGTATAATGCACTTTGGGTTGATAGGGTAACCCCAAAAGCCTCTGTTGGTAATTCCCATTTCTTTCTCGTCTATGGAAGAGAAGCAATTATCCCTCTACATCTTTTACTTCCCTCACTACAACTGTCACAGAAAGTTCAAGAAGAGGAGTTCCCTCCTCTAGAAAATCAAATAAACGCCTTATTGAAACTAAAGGAAGTGAGAACATAAGCAAAGAATAAAATGGATCAGCATCAACAAATTGTAAAAAGTTGGTTTGATTCAAATTATTCTTCAGATAGAAAGTTCGATGTCGGAGACTTGGTTCTCAAGTGGGACAAAGCTCACGAGGGAAAAGGGGAACACACCAAGTTCCAGAATCTGTGGTTGGGACCATTTGTAATTTCTGAAAAATTGGGTCCCAGCTCTTTCCGTCTGCATAATTTTGAGGGATATCCAGACACTTTCCCAGTGAATGGCCAGGCTCTCAAAAGGTATTTCACCTAATGATTTCAGATCCACCTTTTGTACATATTGTTTTTTTTTTTTTTTTTTTTCTTTTTTGATTTTTTTTTTGGTTCTTTTCATTTTGCTTGATTTTGATTTATTTTCAAAATAAAGATGTCTAAGTCACCATTTCATTTGTGGAAGGGAAATCAGAATTTTCATTCATTAGCAACAACTAACAACTCCTCAAAGCACCAGTGTTGTGAATGTTAAAACTCATATCAGCAGAAGTAAATTTATGTTCAAAACAGTGTTCCTGGTTTCTCTCTAAAATTACGAGAAGACGCGATTATCATTAATAAATATCTTAACATTGTCCATGTTTTAAGGAAAACAACTTGATTATACCTTCATGTCCTCGAGATGGTTTCTTAACATAAATCTAAGTGTTCAGATCATGATAAAGGTCGTCAAACGAGAAAATAAATTGTAAAAGATCAAGTTTTGTTTTCAAAATCTGAGATTTTTAGCATCACCCCGCTCTCTTGAATATCATAAAGTTTTTGTAAATTTGTAAACAAATTCTAGAGAGTTGAAAACACTGCAAGGTGTGGGAAGTGTCTGTAAACCCACCGAGACACTGAACAGGTCTGCTGGTAGCGGGTAAATGCATGCATGATGCCAAAGCAACTTCATCGAGGTACTAAACAGGCCTGCTGGCAGCGAAGCAATGTCGCGTTTAAGAAAATTTTCAGGTATGTCCTTCTGCATTGATCAAAAGTAAAGATGTTCTTTATCGTGAATGGATGATTCTTGGATAGGATAGAGGTGTTAGAGTGGGTTAAATGACATCCTTGTCAAGGCTATGGACGTCTGCTGGTAGCAGTGGCCCTGTCAGCAGTATCAGAGTCGGTTGCCTAAACATTGTTTCGCTCGTAATCTAGATTTGATACCATATTGAATTTTTTACATAAACACATCTGATGCTAGACTACGTTATTTTCTGAGTTTTGATCAGGATGCTTGACCTGTTGCCAACTGTTTCTTAAAAATCTATTCTTTCTTATTCACCCTAACATAAATTTTCTGGTGATGCAGAGATAACTGCTTCTCCCAGTACGTCGCCATTGTTGGCAGCCACACATGATTTTGATATTTAACACGATCGAAAGAGATTACACTTTTCCATAGCTACCATCACCTCAAATTTGTAAACATTTTTCTGAGTTTCGAATTGATTGTTGAATTAAAGATTACCTTATTGAATTCTTTATTCCGTGCATTTTTATTTTTTTTATTCTTAATTCATGACTTTAAGCATGAATTCAACATAAAACTTGGCTTGGTTTAATAATTTCGTGCCTTAGAAATATCTTTTAAAAATCCATCCATATGTACTTGAAATTCAAATCTTATGAATTGGTTGATTAATCCATTATCGATTTTTTTATTTTTATTTTTTAATATGGTCCTTATGAATTCAATGGTTAGATAGTTCATTATCGAATTTTTTTGATACATGAAGAGCCTTGGTTGATTTTTTATATTCTTCTCATGATTTCAATGGTCGTATCAGCATTCATACAAATGAGTACAGACCTGTTGTACCTGCATTCTTGCCTTACCTTGCTGGCTCAAAACATTAATGAAGCTATTCATTATCTGCATAGGGTTTTGTACTCTGTAGTTTTGGCACTCATCGCGAGAGACGGTAAGGAATACAATGAAACCTCTAGTTTTCGTTCTCACTATCTGAGTTATGATAACCCACAGGCTGTGCTATTTTTTTGTTTCCACTCTCCGTTCAAACTTGTTTTTGTTGCTCGCACGATTGGAACCTAAAACTATTCCAATTGATCTATGTTGCATCCTTGTTACGGTGGTCATGGCGCTCGTCGTTTGCATAGAGACGAACGGATTCCAAGCCTTATTATCCCATGATGATTCTATCGATGACCTAAAGGGGCATGGTTGGGATGTATTCCTCAAAAAATTCGAGGGTTATAATATTTAGGTAGCAGAAGCCTTCGCACAAACCTTTGACGGGTTCAGAGATAAGATTGGAGACATACAATTAGAATTGACAGAAGATTTTGTCAGCAAAGAAACATGGCTCCCATCAAAGGGTGAGAGATGGTTTAAAAACACCAGGATAGAAGAAGTCTTGTGGAATTTGTTTATGACCTCCCAAAAAACCAACAGTTGTGTAAAAGGTATTCCTATCGATCTGTTGAAACCTAGATGGCATAGTTTATTGTTAATTCTCAAGCAATTTGTAACGTGTGAAGGTCGATACGGACTGGTCTTTCTCTACCATATCTGTTTTCTCATGAATTTCATAGGTTTCAATTTAGATATTGCTTTTTACTTATTGATGAGTCTTTATAAGATGTCCAAACGTTATAAACGACAGGGTATCAATTCGTGCCTGTTCCACCATGGATTGGTTAAAATCTTGTTGATGTATCATCTGTCGACCATAGGTGACAGTTGGGAGAACTTTTTGATGAGAAATGGATTTGCCCAGGTTGATCCTACAGCAAACCCTCTTTTAACAGCAAACCCTCTTTTAACAGCAAACCCTAACTCAGAAAAGCCAATGGTTGAAAACCATTTCGGTAATTCAATTAATGGACCAGAGTTTACTGATAAAACCCCTCTAGATAAAGGATCACCGTGTAGGTTTTCACCTACAAGATTTCCAGAGCAAGTGACTCATGAATTAAAGGGAAATGATCCTCTTTTGCATGTGAATGATGTTAGTTTGAAAGTTAATGTTAAGTATGATGCCAAGAAACTCTTTAAAGGAACAAAACAACAGTGCACAGATTTGGGTTTCAAGAACAAGAAGGTTGGTCGCCTAATCTTCAGAAAACTAAGGAACCAAAAGGATACTCATCTGAGATCGATCGATCCGATCGAGATCGATGAGGGTTCAGATTCTAAGATAGAGGATTTTCTAGTTCGAGAAGATCCAAAAATTCAAGGTTCCGAGAGGGAGGTTATCATTCATACTGGACCATATGATTTCGTGAAAAATTCACCACCATGCCTTAAAGGTAAAGAAGGATTCTCGGGTATTAGGCAAGATCTAAAGCAAACAACAGATAAGACTGAAGCCCCCTTGGTCGATTGTGTCCCTCGTCGATCTACCATCTCCCCTATACACTATGATGGTTGTCTCGATTGGATTGAGTGTTACTATACCGACGTTCCTCTCTTACAGGCCCGAATTAAAACTTTGACTGCTCAGGACGATCTGTTGAAGCAAGAAAACCTTGATATCAAGGCACATGTAGAGAGGGAGACTAAACGTATCAAGAGAGTTGGAAACATAGTCATTAAGAATACGACCAATGTCAAGGCAATTTTAAACTCTGAACTGATTGATCTCTCTTGGGCAGATTTTTAGTGGTAAAACATTTTGTTGTGATTTCGTTCAATTTTGTTAACTAAGTTGGAATAAGTAGATTGGAATTATTATTTCATTTACTAAAATAAAGATTGGCTACAAAATCTTCGATTCTGTAGCCAAGCCTCTTTTAATAAAAAATAGTTATTAAGAAATTGTTTTTCTAATTTATCAAATTGGTTTGCTATTCTCAGGAAATGGGAGATTCTGTTGTGGATTACTTGGAGGAAATATTTTCAATTATACGCCTAAATGATTATTAGTTTCTCCTTCTTTATGTTTGATAAAAAATTTAATTTAATTTTTAATAAACCAACTCTGTTATGAGTGGTTTCCAATCCACTATTTTTGTAATATTACTTGATTTTGGGAGATTCAACTCTCCTATGAGATATGAGTATTTGGATCCTGGATTACTTTAAATATTGTTCAGTTTTGTTAGTGAAGGCATCCTTTTTGGAACGCATTATGGACATGTAATTCCCAAAGACTATATGGACAAGTTATTCACATTTCGACTTTAGACCAGCATGACATTGTTCCATTTATGTTTTGCCTCTTATATTATGGAATATTAACATGTTATACAGCTTTAACCTCATTAGCATGTAATGTTTCATTTTATTCAACGCTTTAAATTTTGTCTATAACTTGATGTTTCATATGTTATATGTGTGATCGTTATTTCACTTTAATATCATCGATTTATGCTTGATGTTAATTTGAGGTATCATATGAATGTCTCACATTAAAAAAAAATTATTGTAAACATTCATCACTACAAGGTCACAGGATTTATATGTTTATCACCTTGTTTTTATATCCTTGCTCCCAAAAATACCTTGAGTTATTTCTGGAGATGTTAGCACAATCCTGTTACAGATTTCTCTCATAGGAAAGATAGCTGGAAGTTTGGATTGCACAGGGATACATACATAGTATGAGACTAATCTCAGGTTAGTGTTATTCGCATTCAATTTCTGTAATTAGTTTATTAGTGAAATAAGACAGTTTAAATTGGTTGTGACTATTATTCTGTTCTTGTTTTAGATTATGTTTTATTAGTATCTTTTGAGTTCTTAGATTTCAGACTATTAAATAGAAAATAGAAAAAAAATATGTTCTTTCTTTATCTACTTCGTAAACGATTACAAAAACATTGATTTCGCAAGACATCCACCAAAACTTGCAAATTGTAAATATCTGGTTCATAATCACATGTTCATATTTATGTTTATGTTTAGCATTTGTAAATAATTAGATTCGTGTACATAGTATTGTAGTTATAGATTTAGGGTAGTTTATTTTCTTTCATTATTTTAGGACCTTAGTTGGCTAACAAAGCCATTAAACCCGTCAGGATAGATCACGCCAAACGGCTTGGGTTAATTAGACAACCCCGGTTCGGATCTATCATTCTAGTTGATGGTGTGTCACATATGCCCGAACACATGCTCATATTCAACATAACTTGGGAGGAGCACATGCGGCATATTCAGTAGGTTTTGAGCACTCTGCGGCAACACAAGCTATATGCCAACTTGGAAAAATGCTCTTTTGTCATGCACAGGGAACAATACTTGGGCTACATTATTGATGAGCATGAGGTACATGTTGATCCAACTAAGATCCAAGTCATCTGTGATTGGCCAGCCCTGACCACACTAACCGAGCTTTGAAGCTTCTTGGGACTGGCCAACTTATACCGACGGTTCGTGTTGGGATTCTGCTATATTGCATGGGCCCTAAGTCAAGTGACCATGGGCGGTGGTAGGGAAACGTTCGTGTGGGGGAAGGAACAATAAAGAGGATTCGATGATCTAAAGCATCGCTTGTGCTCAGCTCCAATACTCTCCTTGCCCAATCTATGGCAATCGTTCAAGATTGATACCGATGCATCTGACTATGTTGTAGGCGTAGTTCTCAATTGGCACAGTCATCCGGTGGCATACCATAGTGAGACACTCTCAGATTCTATCCGAAAACACCCCACCTATGACAAGGAAATGTATTCCATTGTACAAGCATGTCGTCAATGGAAACATTACATTCTAGGAAAGGAGACGGTCATCCACAATAATCACAAGCCTCTACAGTTCATACAGACACTGGGTAAATTGTAGAACGACTGCCATCAGAAGTGGTCCACCTACCTGCAACAATTCCATATGAACATCAAGTATAAGAAAATAATATCAAATTGTGTTGTTGATTGCCTCAGTCAACCTCCCGTGTTTTCACTCACCATTTTCCTCCATTCCTATGGACATGAAGCATCTGATTGTCCCCAACTTTATCAGCAAGATCTGGACTTCTCCACCACCTATCAACTCTTGGGTACAGGTGTGACTGTCACCGATTTTCACATTCAAGACAGACTATTATGTCATTTGGGCCATCTTTGTGTTCCTACAAGCGAGCGTGGAAAGATTATTTGGGAAGCCCACTACAGTCGGATGGTAGGACATTCTGGCATGGAGAAAATTGTGGTCGTTCTTCAGAAACATTTTTATTGCCCAAAAATTTGACAGGACGCCAGTAAGTATATCAGATATTGCACTGCCTGTGCCATTTCCAAGCAAGCCATCAAGAATCAAGGATTATACACCCCTCTTCCTACTCTCGAGAAGCCTTCAGAATCTATCTAAATGGATTACATGTCTGGCCTTTCGTCCACCAAGCACGGCAATGACTGCGTATTTGTGGTCATTGATCGGTTTTCGAAGATGGCCATCCTCACCGCCTGGAAGAAGAACATCATAGTGATAGATACTGCCAAGCTCTTCTTCGAACATGTGTGGGTCCATTTTGGGATACCATAGGCCATCATCTCCGATCAGGACAATAGGTTCCTCAACACATTTTCGTCAAGTCTCTGGTCACTGTTGGACACCAAAATCACTAAATCCACTGCTTTCGACCCCCAAACAGACGGCCAAATAGAGGTTGTCAATCGGATGATCGTGCACATCCTATGCATGTACAACTCTAATCATCCATGCAAATGGTATGAGAGTCTCCCATATGTTCAGCAGAGTTACAACATGGCTCAACATAGCTCCATCGGCCATAGCCCATTTCATGTGGGGCTGGGATTCCAACCCTTGGGTCCCATTAATGTTGCACTGACACTTGCCACCATACACATCGACTCTTCCCATGTTCATTCTGAGACTGACAGAACCACCAGATTCATTGAGTGGATTCAACACATCTTCCAACAGGTCCATGAGATTTTGCAGAAATCCAATGCTAAGTACAAGCAGTTCCATGATCAACACAGGGTATCGCACCAGTTTCAAGTTGGAGACAAAGTCTAGTTACATTTGTAGAAGGAGCGTCTCACAAGGCCCTGTCAGAAGCTCCATCCACTTCTCTATGGGCCTTACACTATCACCAAGGTTGGGTAGCAATGCTTTTGAGCTCAATACCCCACCCTTCCTTGGCCTGCACCCAGTGTTCAATGTGGACCTCCTTTGGCCATATTTTCCACCATTATTGGACACCTCAGAGATCGTAGAACAGATGAAACAAATAGAGCTCAACCCTGACTACCTGAAGATCCTAGAACAAGCATCCATTAATCATATAGTGGACACAGGTCAAGGGCACTCACCAGTAGAGGATCCATGTTTATCGGGTTGTCAAGGCAGGGAAGCTCCTACACCAAGGCAAGTGGCTCACCCGGGGCCAAATCCAACAGAAGTTTCATCACCTGATGTGGGAACTCAACACAATGGATACCATTGCTTCCTAAGGGGGAAGGATTGATCCAGGTGGATATTGGTGGACACTCACCTATTCCAACTCGCTCCTCTTGTCAATTTTTAGTTCAACATGTTTTTTTGTACTTGTTTTTAATTATGGGTTCTATACTTTTGGGGCCATCCAAAGCCCTACACATATTCCAGTTGTATACTGGTGGCCCACCTAATCCAACTGGCTTATTTTGTATGTTTTCATGTTGCACATCTTGTTGTACTTCCAAGGTCGTTTCGGATCCCTAAATAGTGTTTTTTGGCTTGCCACAATAAATTTGTAGAGGAAGTCAAAGTTTTATGATGTAATTTGTAGCTCTCTGAAATACCTTTCCAACGGGCTATCACATGCCTAAAACAAAGGTCGTATGCAAAAGTTACGACCCCGGGAAGTTGAGGTACCAACTTACCCATAGGGACCCACGTGACTTTTGGCATTTCAACTTTTAGGGTTAGGTTTTTGGATGTCTAGGGTTTTTTCATTCATGTGTAATATCAAAAGGCCTCTGGAGCTTCATTTTGATCAATCTGCTCAAATGGATGTGCATAGCAACCACATCTCTTCTCAGATATAGCTACCACCATTCGAGCAAGTGTTTCAGTTCTACAGTTTTACAGTTTCAACCTATTTCATTTATTCAATAGAAGATATTGGTCACTGGATATATGTGTTGTTCTTCATATCTCCGTGTTTATTGCATTCATTCTATTACTCAGTTTTTTCTACTCCAAAATCCGGATCAGTGGTATCAGAGCGATCTGCTCTTAATTTATTTTTCTTCATGCATGTCCCCGACAAGATCTGGGTACAAGAAGTTGGGACTCGAACCAATCGAGTTGTTGCAAGATCGGTCACGCTGAGCCTGACAACAACCCATGGGGGATGAAAATAAAGATTATGGATCAAGATATCCTATTAAAATGTTGCTCGAGGATGCCCTCGCACGACAAAGGAACGAAATGATGGACAAATTTACATAGATCATTCGACGACTGCCCACGGGAGAAGCATCTTCATCAAGTAGCCATGCAACCCCCTTCAAGATACAAGTAAATTTTTATATTCCATTATTTGAAGGACTGATAGATGTGGATGTTGTAGATAAATGGTTGAATCTACTCGAAGGTTATTTTGCAATCCACAAATTTTCTGATAGGGAAAAGATTACTTTTGCACTCCTCAAGGTTGTCCCCCATGTTAAGGACTGGTGGCATACTTACTCTGAGCAAAGCGTCGTAGAGGAATCTGCAATATTTATGGTTTCCCCTACATGGGATTCCTTCCAGGACACCATTAAAGAACAATACTACCATGTTGGAATCTATGAGGACCAATACACCAAATGGACTACCCTGTGTCAAGAAAGGCACCAGACAATACCAGATTTCACCAATATTTTCCATACACTGCACACCAAATTGGGTATCAAAGACTCTGAGAGACATCTAGTGCTCAAATTCCATGGTTGTTTGCATTGATACATTCAAACAAAAATGGAGTTTCTGGACATCACCTCAATGGGCATGACTTATAGATACGTTGTCAAGATCAAGCAGAAATTTAAGCAGAAGAGGCAAGAGTTTGGATCTGCAAAATCCTCACAGCTGAAGTAGGGAAAAGGAGGCCCAAACCCACTTAGCAAGGGACCGAGATGAGATGGACACTCTCAGGACAACCAGTCCAAGCCACAACACAAGAAGGGAAATGAGAAGATGAAGAAGGACACGAGAAAATGGTGTGAGTACCATAAAATCCCTTGGCACAACACTAAAGAAGGTCGCTCCAAGAAGTAACTCATGGCCAAGTGAAGGCTTCCAAGTCAGAAGTCGATTCTGATTCTGAATAAAATCCAGAAGGAGGGAAGTGGATTATCGATGTTGAACCCAGTGCCACTCTCACTACCACCAAATTCCAACCAAGCGAACCAGAAGAACCAGAGGAAGGGGAACACCTATTCACTCACAAATGTGAGTAAAGGGTGATCCACTTCATTTCAATGTCGATAGCGGCAGTCCGAAGAACCTAATCTCAGTAGAGGTCGTCAAGCGGTTGGACCTACTAACGACACTGCACCCGCATCCCTACACCATTGGATGGCTTCACCGAGGAAGAGATCTTTGTGTCATCCAACAGTATCGTCTACCCTATGACATCAAGCCTTTCAAAGATGAGGTATTGTGCGATATTTCTCCCCTTGATGTTTGTGATGTTCTTTTAGGAAAACCATATTTTTGGAAGCATCATGTTGTGTATGAGTCTAGACCCTACAGTTTCATTATTACTTTTGGAAGAGAATTGTACAGGATACTAGAGGTAGCACCGCCTACTGTTATTTCTTTAATCTCTGCTAAGAAATGCAGTAGGGTCATTTCATAGACCGGGAAGTTCGTCTTGTTTGTGATCAGTGCTCACATTAAGAAGAAGGTCATCGCCACATCTTTGGCTTCTACACAGAGCCTCTCTTTGCAGCAGAAGCAAGTGGATGAGATCGTGGAAGAATACAGAGACATATTCTCCTCACCCACCGAGGTACCGATGCACTGCCAAGTCAAGCATCCAATTGATCTGACCCCCAGTGCACCTCTACCTAATGGACCAGTCTATCATCGCTCGTTGATGGAAAATGACGAAATCAGGTGTCAGATCCAAGAGCTTCTTCAAAAGGGGCACATCAAACCCAACTCCTTCTCTTGCAGAAGCCCGATTATGTTGGTACAGAAGAAGGATGGGACTTGGTGACTTTGCATTGATTACAGAGCCTTAAACAAAATCACAGTCAGGAACAGGTACCTAATTCCCAGGATTGATGACCTTCTTGACCAACTCAAGCGGGCAAAGTTCTTCAGCAATATTGACCTAAAGTCTGGCTACCGCCAAGTTCCCATCAAACCAACTGATGTATGGAAGATAGCCTTCAAATCTAAACAAGGTATCTTCGAATGGTTGGTCATGCCCTTTGGCTTAACAAATGCACCAACCACTTTCATGAGGTTGATGGATGATGTATTGAGACCCTTCACCAATTCTTTTATGGTGGTATATTTGGATGACATCCTCATCTTCAGCAGAACTTGGGAGGACCACATGCAGCATATTCAATAGGTTTTGAGCACTCTGCAGTAGCACAAGATATATGCCAACTTGGAAAAATGCTCTTTTGGCATGGACATGGTCCAATACTTGGGCTACATTGTTGATGAGCGTGGGGTACATGTTGATCCAACTAAGATCCAAGTCATCCATGACTGGCCAACCCCGACCACACTAACCGAGCTTTGTAGCTTCTTGGGACTGGCCAACTTCTACCGACGGTTCATGTTGGGATTATCCCATATTGCATGGGCCCTTAGCTAGGTGACCAAGGGCAGTGGCAGGGAAAAGTTCGTGTGGGGGAAGGAACAAAAATGAGTATTCTATCATCTGAAGCATCACTTGTGCTCAGCTCCAGTACTCTCCTTGCCTGATCTGCAACAATCGTTCAAGATTGAGATTGGTGCATATGACTATGTTTCAGGTGTAGTTCTCACTCAACACATTCACTTGATGGCATATCATAGTGAGAAACTCTCAGATATTGTCCGGAAATACCCCACCTATGACAAGGAAATGTATTCCATTGTACAAGCATGTCGTCAATGGAAACATTACATTATGGGAAAGGAGACGATCATCCACACAGATTACAGGCCTCTGCAATTCATACAGACACATGGGAAATTGCAAAAAGACCACCATCAGAAGTGGTCCACCTACCTGCAGCAGTTCCATATCAACATCAAGTATAAGACAAGGATATCAAATCATGTCGTCGAGTGCCTGAGTCAACCTCCCATGGTTGCACTCACCATTGTGCTCCATTCCTGTGGAAATGAAGCATCTGAGTGGCCCCAACTTTATTAGTGAGATCCAGACTTCGCCACCACCTATCATCTTTTGGGTACCGGTGCGACTGTCACCAATTTTCACATTCATGAGGGACTATTATGCTATCTGGGCCACGTTTGTGTTCCTACAAGAGAGCGTGCAAAGTTGATTTGGGAAGCCCACTAGAGTCGAATGGTAGGACATTTTGGCATGGAGAAAATTGTCATCATTCTTCAGAAACATTTTTATTGGCCAAAAATTCGACAAGACGTCAGCAAGTATATCAAATATTGCACTTCCTATGCCATTTCCAAGCCATCCATCAAGAAGTAAGGATTATACATCGCTCTTCCGACTCCCGAGAAGCCTTGGGAATCCATCTTAATGGATTACATGTATGGACTTTCATCCACCAAGCAAGACAATGACTGTGTATTTGTGGTTGTTGATCGGTTTTCGAAGATGGCCATCCTCACCGCCTACAAGAAGAATATCAGAGCAGCAGATACTACCAAGATCTTCTTCAAATGAGTGTGGGTCCATTTTGGGATACTATAGACCATCATCTCTGACTGGAACAACGGGTTCCTCGGCACATTTTGGTCGAGTCTCTGGTCACTATTGGACACCAAGATCACTAAATACATTTCTTTCCACCCCCAAACAGATGCAAAAACAGAGGTCGTCAATCGAATGATCGTGCATATCATGCACATGTACAACTCTAAGAATCCATGTACATGGGATGAGAGTCTCCCATATGTTCAACATAGTTACAACAAGGTTCTCCATAGCTCCACCGGCCATAGCCCATTTCAGGTGAGGCTGGGATTCGAACCCTTAGGTTCCATTGATGTTTCACTACCTCTTTCCACCACACAGACTGACTCTTCCCATGTTCAGTCAGAGACCGAAAGATTTACTAGATTCATTGGGCAGATTCAACACATATGCCAACAGGTCTAGGAGATTTTTCATAAATCCAATGCTAAGTACAAGTAGCGCCATGATCAACATAGGGTACCACACCATTTTTAGGTTGGAAACAAATTATGGTTATATTTGTAGAAGGAGCATCTCACAAAGCCCCATTGAAATCTCTGCCCACTTCGGTATGGGCCTTACACTATCATCAAGGATGTGGGTAGAAATTATTTTTAGCTCAACACTCCACCCTTCCTTGGCCTACACCCAATGTTCAATGTGGACCTCCTTCGGCCATATTTTCCACCATTATTGGACACCTCGGAGATCGCAGAACATCTAACACCAACATAGCTCAACCCTGATTGCATGGAACAAGCATCCACTGATCAGATAGTTGAAACATGGGTCAAGGGCACTCGCTAGCAAAGGATCCAGCTTTATTGAGTTGTCAAGGCAAGGCAGCTCCTACACCAAGGCAAGTGGCTCACTTGAAGCTAAATCCAGCATAAGTTTCCTCACCTTATGGGGAAAATCAACGCAATGGAAACCATTGCTTCCTAGGAGGGGAGGATTGATCGAGGTGGATATTGTTGGCCACCTACCTATTCCAACTGGCTCCTCTTGTCCATTTTTAGTTCATCACGTTCTTTTGTACTTCTTTGTAATTGTGGGTTCTACACTTTTGGGGCTTTTTGAAGCCCTACACATCTTCCAAGTACATATTGGTGGCCTCTCGAGTCTCACCTAATCCAACTGGCTTATTTTGTATGTTTTCATGTTAGCACATCTTGTTGTACTTCCAGAGGATGTTTTGGAGCCCTAAATAGTTTTTTTTTAGCTCGTCACAGTCAAATTGTAGATTGTGTCATATTTTTATGGTGTAATGTGTAGTTCATTGAAATACCTTTCCAATGGGCTATCACACACCTAAAGCGAAGGTCATATACAAAATTTATGACCCCAAAAAGTTGAGGTACCAACTTACCCATAGGGGCCCATATGACTTTTGGTGTTTCACCTCCTAGGGTTAAGTTTTTGGATGTCTAGGGTTTTGGAATTCATGAGTAATATAAAAAATGCCTCAGGAGCCTCATTGTAATCATTCCTATCAGATGGATGCACATAGCAGCCACATCCCTTCTCAGAGATAGCTACCACCATTCGAGCAAGCGTTTCGGTTCTGCATTTTTAGAGTTTCAGCCTATTTCATTTATTCAATAGAAGATATTTTTCATTGGATATATGTGGTGTTCTTCATATCTCTGTGTTTATTGTATTCATACTGTTAATTAGTTCATTTCGCTCCTAAATCCGGATCAGTGAACCTTGTGAATAAGAGTCTACTCATTGTTATCCTGGAGCAACACGTGTTAAAAGCACGGGAACAATATCAGTCAAAATTTTGATGGAAGAAAACTTGGTTCCCATGAAGATACCACAAGTCTCGAGAAGTTACTAATAACTTAGTTAATTCCTATTATTTAATTGAAATGTGCATATTTCAGATTATTTTAAACAAATTATCATATTTTTTGTAGGAAATAACATTTTTTACAAGACCTCGAATGACAAGTCCTTAGAGATTTTTGGGTCCACCATTCACACATGGTTGAATGCCCAGAAAAAAGAATTGAAAGACAAACTTATTAACTATTTGGTCGACATGTTTGGTGATGCGTTCAACAAACACAATATCATCTCTAAGGCAGGTACATATTTGAAACATGTCAGAGATCAATATAAGATTCAATTGAAAAAAAACCCTAAGTATGATCGTCTTGTTGCCATTCTCAAGAAGGAATGGTAGAATATACAGGACAATGCAAAGGAGATTGCATTGAGACATGAAGGGACGACACCACGTGGACCTGGAAGGTAAATAATATTTTGATTTGAATATGTCGAACTTTCTTTAGTTGATCTATAGAAAAAATTGCATTGTCTAAGTACATATTTGAAAATTTTCGTAGGCTCCCAGACATGTCGAAAGCCACCAAAGCAACACTGGAAAAACACAAACTTGGCCAAGGTGGTTACATGAGATTAAAAGCTCAAATTGTGAGTACTGAATAATTTACCATATTATTCATATCATCATACAATTGTTTTTTAATTGCAGCCAATAAGAAAAATCCACCATATTATGCAATGTATGGGGATATGTTCAATAGTTCCACCATCGAAGATGACATGAATATTGGCTTTCAAGCAGTGGTTGAAATGGGGAAACATAATCCACTGACCCTTCGAAAGATATGGTAAGTAAAATGACAAGACTGTAATTGTTGATTACTTGTAACATATATAGATGGTTGGTTTATAACATCAAATAATGTGTCTATTTGTTTTAAGCATGCAAGCAATGCCAGTTTATTCCATAGCGGAACTGAACATGAACCCCATGATTCTAGTGGTGTACAAACCCATCACGGTATGTGTCTTTAAAATCAATTGTATTTATTGATGATTAGTAATATTTAGTTGCAAATGGTGTACTTGTAACATTTAATGTTTCAATGGTAGAGCATGTAGATGAGTCTAATGCTTAGAGAGGAGAGGAACTGATGACAACCCAACCAACAGTGTCGACTACTCCTCCAGGTAAAAAACACAATCATGATATTTGTATTAATGAAACACCAATATGAACAATAATAACTAATCATGTCTTTTTAATGCTTTTTGTTGTTGTAGTAGATGCCCATGTATTGCAGCAACATCCACTAGTAAACCATACTACTAGAAGTAGTACAATGGTAGAGATGACACAAAGTCATGCAACACGTCCAGAAGAGGGTCAAGCAGCTGAAGGGGTTGAAGGGGATGTTATCGATGATTTACTAAAGACTTTTTTGAAAAAAAAGAAACAAAAAAGGAAATGATTGTAAATATTTTGAGGACAAAATTTATTAATATAAAATATTAGTTGTACATTTTTTGTTTAAATTAATATGCATGATTGAGTATGGGGAATCAAGTAGCTAAAAGGGTTGAAGACAATTTTACTGATGATTTACTTAAGACTTTTTTGAAAAAGAATAAACATAAAAGGAAATGATTGTAAATATTTTGAGGACAAAATTTATTAATATAAATTATTAGTTGAACAATTTTCGTTTAAATTAGTATGCATGATTGGGTATGGGGAATTGAGAGTGATGGAGGGGGGGGATGGGGGGGTGTGGGGAGGGGCCAAATGAGCTTCCACCTTCACGTGATTGGCCTTGTTTAGTAGAGAATAATTTATTCTCGAAACCAAGAGGAGCTCATTAAGGTATTCCTATTATCCATTTAATGATATTGTTTTTAGAGATTATTGAATGTAATTTGATGTGGCATTTTATGTCCTCCCTTAACATTGAAGTTTTCCAATGTTCAATGTGCATAAATACCTATTCCAAGAACTTGGCGATGTAGAATGTTGGCTCGAGTTAGCTATTGATTCAATGAACATTGACATCAATATTGATCAAACTGGATGGCAAGAAAAAAGTAAGTTCCAATTTTAAAGTTTCTTGTACGAAGTTTGATTATTTTCTTTGTTTAGCCTCGGTTAAGGATTATTTTCTTGTACAGTTAATGATGTATATTTTTTTATAGATATCTAGGTAGACATTTCTGATGATATATTATACAAAATTTGAATTAGTGATTAATTGGTTTAGATGAACAATAAGGGTTGAAATCTACTCAGTGATGGAGATAACATACGTTGAAAATCAAATATGCAAGTATAGAAAATGTGGATAGATGGGAACTTCATATATATATATATATGAAGTACAAGGACATGCTAGGATTTATCACAATGTTGGTACAAGTCTAGCTCTCCAAACCTTAGCTAGGAAAACCATAAGAAATTCCTAGCCACCAACTCTTGGCTCGCTTGAATCCTATTTTGTTGCAGTGAATTGCATTAATCGTCCAAGATCTTAGTTTTAAGTACTAGTCTTCATATGCTTTTTTTGAAAAGAAATTTTATCTTTGTAGATATAAATTTAATTCACATTGACATCAATCCCTAATTTGATGGCAAGACATTTCAATAGATGCATTCTATAGGCCTGTTGGATGTATTATGAAAGTTGTTGGTATTGCAGACCTTACTAGTACCTTGGAAATTGGTTGTCTTACAGGTCTAACATCCATCCTAAATGAGGTCTGTAAGAATCCAAAAAACCATAGTTTCAATCATTATTTATTTGAGTCAGTTGCTACCTTAATGAGAAGATCTCGTGAAAGAGAACCAGGATTGATTCCACATTTTGAGGGGAAAAAAATTCTTTTCTTACAAACCATTTTGGTTCATGATGTCACTAAATTTGTACCATATCCTCTTCAATTGTTGGCTCGGACTATTGACATAAATTGGCCTCCTCTTCCTACAACCTACATGTAAATTTTTCAACTTTTTCTCTACCCCAATCCCTATATAAAGAAATCCAATGCCCCAGCCCTTGTACGGTTATTGCAGTCCTATTTTAAAAAGTCCCCTCGGGAACTAGCTCACAAGGAGACTCTGAGTCAAGTGCTGGGAATATTTAACAAGTTTGTTTCATTGAAGAGTACAGATCATTTAGGGTTTTTCATATTGAACACTACTATAGAAAATTTAAGCTACAAAGTCATATCTCATTATTTATGTCACATATGGAGTACCCCTTTCATTCGAATCCAAAATCAATGCATTGTAAAAAATTTCAAGTCGGTTATAATTTTCATGTTGCTTTTTCTAGTGAAGCATAGAAACTAATTTGATTCCAATTTTACAAAAGATCAAGTCCAAAATTCCCAACTAGAGAATTCAGTGGTTGAATCATCATGCTAGGTTCATACATATAAAAGATAATCTTTCATAGCATCCCATTTACATGTGTTCAACTCTATTTATTTTTACATGTGTCCTTGAAGGGATGGGAAAATTGGCCAAGGAACTTCTTTGGAAAGGAATGTGCCCCAACAATAAAGACAAAATCAATATTGTGTATTGGAACATAGTTTGAGTTCCCTTCAATAAGGAGGATTGGTATTTCATATTCTATCCTAAGAATAAAATCCCTACGGGGAAATATTACATGGAGTCTCATGTCTAACCCTTCATCCTGATGGAAATAGGTCCTTGTCAAAAGGTAATTTTCTAGACCTGGGAGAAAAGTGTGTTTAGGCACTCCTCTATTTACAATAAAATGTTGTCCCACCTAGAAATTTATTGTAACCAATGCCACACTTACACAATGGTAGTTGATATGGAACATGGGAATCTTCCTATAGCATAATTCCCAAGGTGAGCTTAGACAACAATTGTCTTTGCTAGCCAACCTAGAGATCGGTAAGGGGTTCTCCTCCCTTGATGGAAAGGGAAAACTTTAGGAATATTTGTACACACAAAGGTTCCAACACCATTTAAACATGATTTTTCCACTTAAACATTCTTTGTTGGGCTGAAGATCAAAGACTGACATCATTTTCAATCTGATATATACATAGGATTTACTTGTTGTTGCAGATTTGAGTTTTGTTAACTTGTTTGGTTAGATACAATCTCAAAGGGTGAATGAAGTTTATGCTAAGGTATGATATCAAGATATGATTACAAAATAGTTGTGTATTTATTGGTCCCAAACCATTTCAACAATTATCCTTGTAACTTGAGTGGTGTGTGCACTATTCTCCTATTGATGAACTAACACAACATTTCATTGCACTTACACGAATGATCTATGCTAAATACATAACTGTTGGCATCTCGAATAGGGATTGTATAGTTTTGGAATGATATATACATTGCATAAGCCTTAAGTTCATGCCCCCAATGTTGATTTTTCTTTAACACAATCTGATTTGTGCCTAATATGAAGTTAAACTTCATTTTCACAGCTTAGTTGGTCACACCAAAGTGTTGTTTCATTATTGGACGAAATCTAAAACCAAAAAATATGCATTGATACTTTACATTGAAACTTGGTTGCTCAATCGTGGTAAATTTGAGTATACATTTGCAAAAGATTCATTTAATAGCAATGTATGGAAATGGTTTGTAAAGGGTGATGAAAGTTTTATGAGCTATTGTTTGCAAACTTTACATTGGATGCTTTGTATGCCACGCATTTGGTTAGCTGAAATAATTCTTTGTTTTTTTTTTCTATACAAAAACTGAAAAAATTATATATATATAAGGAACGACCAAAGTCACATATTACAAAGGAGGTTGATGGTGGAGGAGATACTAGCTACAAAATTTCCACAAAAAACTTACAAAATTGAGTCTAGAATTGATCCTACTTCACTGAAAGCAAATATTTTCTTTTCTATCCTAGAACTATCTTGCAATAGATTTATTTATGCCATTTATACAAAATTGAGGAGTGCCTTACTGATCTTCTTTAAACTCGGTCTTCCTCTAGAGAGGGATCTAGTGCTACATTCAGATCAAGCAACTTAGGTTCTACTATGCTTCATGTTTCCTCACTCTGGCTTAAAGTCAGCTAGTTTGGTGGCCTAGCTTCCAGCTTTGCTTCCATGTTCTCCCCTTGGAATCTGAGAAAATCGACTTCATCTTGTAACTGATTTATTAATGTGTGGTGCTCAGCAAGTGTGCCCAATGTGAAAGTGAGTGTGGAGCTATGAGAATCAAGACGGAGTGTCAGCTGCTACATGGTGGAGAAGTTATCTTCCACCAGTTCTTCCTCCGATCGTTCATGGGTTGAATGATGAGCCATTTTTGCAATTAGACTGACTGTGACTGTTATAAAATTACCTTTACTCCAATCACTAACGTTTCCTTTGACCATGCCTTTGTCGATGTTGTTGCCTCTAGTGCTTCCTCTATCGATGTTGCCTCTGGTGTTGCCTCTGTCTACACTGCCTCTATCGGTGTTGCCTCTGTCTACACTGCCTCTAGTGTTGCCTCTATCAATGGTGTGTCTATCGATGTTGCCTCTAACAAAGATGCCCCTGGTATTGTCTCTGGTGCTACCTTTCTCTACGTTGCTTCCTATGAGGTCGATGCTCATGACTTTATCATGTGTTATCCCTCTAATGTTGGAGTAATGGAAAATTCCTAAATTGCTTAGGCGCTTTAACTCCCCTTCCCATAGAAATTACAAACTGCAGATTTCTAATGTGATTACTGCGATAATGAATCAAGACCTTGCCTTCCAATTTATCTCCTCTAGCTATGTTCTTGATGCATGAATGTCGTGCAATCTCAATATTTGAGTGTCTTTCAGGAATTGGAGCAGCATGTATTGCATGCATTCCCTTGCGCTGAATCATGACTGAGTTCCCTTCAAATGCATTAACCTCAAGCAAAGTTATGGATAAGGTGATGTTGTGGGCTACTGAGTGAGCGTGGGGCAACGGGTATGATGAGTTCCCATGGAGGAGGAGCACAGAGTGATCCGAGATATCCATTTTCCCATCTTATCGTGTGTAGGTTCCCACGGGCCGGATGTTATGGGAGTACAAATCCTCCCCAAGCATGACACTTAAATTACAACACACCTCAGCCAGCTGTAGCGTTGCAGGGAGACTGGCGCCAAGTGGAGCGACGATGGGAGGGGGATGAGTCATTAGGGTGGGCTAAGAAAAGGTGCATGCCCAACATTTCCATATGACTTGGGGCCTTTCCAATTGCTAAATTTTCATGTTCATCTGCTTTTGTATTGTTAGTGCGTGGGACATGGTATAAGGAGGAATGGAATGAGGACGAGATTACTCTGATCCTTTCAATGATTCTTTTCAACTTTGAGTTCTTTGGGCCTGTCCCTTTAATGAAGTGTCAAATTATATTGTTTGAGTCCCCTATTACAATAATGTTGTTGAGTTGTCATTCCTAAGCTAGGAGTACTCCTTGATACATCACATAAGCCTCTGCCATGTTGTAATATTCCAAATATAAAATGTATGCAAAACAAAAATAAAATTCTAGAAATGGAAAATGAACAACAATATAACCAGAACAACACCACAATAATACCGAAATGATACTTTGATTACTGAGAGCAATGTTCACCTGCCTCTTCGAGGGGGAAATCTCCAGTCAAGTAGAGCTCTATTACAATAGTGTCCAAGAAAAAATTTCTCATACCCTCGACTCAGATTTATACTAAATATGTCTATCAAAAGAACCATCTAGAGGAAGATCCTTCTAGAAGCAGAAGCTTCTATTAGGTCTTCTTACATTCAACTTATTATTCCTTACTGTTAGGCCTTATTAATATTGACCTTTATTGCATCGAAATATATTATTCTACCTATGTGAGGGGTTAGGTCCCTAACATGTCCTCCCCCTTAAAAACATCCTTGTCCTTAAGGCTTGAGATGTAGAAATTGTTGCAGAATGGTAGTTGGTTCCCAAGTGGCATCTGCTAGGGTTGTATCTTTCCACTAGACTAACACTTCCTTGATGGTTCGTTGATACAGGTGACGCTCGCGTTGGTCCAAAACTGCTTGTGGTTGTAGCCAAATGGAGCCTTCTTCGTCTAACTTGGGAAGGTTGGTTTGAGTTTGGCACTTATTTCCAATCACCTTCTTTAAGCATGAAACATGAAAAATGGGATGTATCTTAGAATGACTGGGCAAAGCTAACTAATAGGCCACCTATCCCACATGCTCGAGAATGGATAAGGACCATATAATTTGGGCGCCAGTTTCTGACAATGGTCAGCCTTGAGAGAATTTTGCTTGTAAGGTTGCAGTCGAAGAAACACCTGATCCCCTTCTACAAATTGGCGTTCAAAGTAACCTTGATCTTCTTGTTGCTTCATGCGATTCTGGGCCATGACCAAATTCTCTTTGAGCATACAGAGAATAACCTCTCGAACTATAAGTGTTTGGTCAACCGCTTGGACCTTCAAGACACCTGGTAAATATGAGATAAATGAAGGTGGATTTTGTCCATATACCGCTTCAAAAGGAGTCATGCAGGTAGTTGTATGGTATGAAGTGTTGTACCACCATTCAGCTAGGGGTAACCATTGAGCCCATTGATTTTTCTTTTCCGGTGCAAAACACCTCAAATATATTTCCAAACACTTGTTGAAAACTTCAGTTTGACCATCTGTCTAGGGATGATAATTTGTGTTGAGATGCAATTGGGTGCCTTGTAGCTTGAACAGTTCTTGCCAAAAATTTCTAGTGAAAGTTAGGTTGCAATCAGAAACAATAAAATGTGGCATGCCATGAAGCTTGAAGACATGATCCATGAAAATTTGAGCCACAATGGATGTTGTAAATGGGTGTTGAAGAGCACAGAAATGAGCATACTTGGAAAGGTGATCAACTACCACCATGATGACTAATTTATTGTTTGATTTAGGTAAGCCTACAATAAAATCCATATATATATCCCGCCAAATAGCAGGTGGAATCGGAAGTGGTTGTATTGTGCCAGGAGATTTGATTGTTTCGCCCTTGTTGCGTTGACACACATCACATTCAGCCACAAAATTACAAATGGACTGTTTCATACCATCCTAGAAGAAAGAACGTTTGACCCTATCATAGGTTTTGGTAAACCCAGAGTGCCCAGCTGTGGGTGTAGCATGAAGCTCTGAAAGTACCATGGATTTAAGTTTTGACTATTTACTTAAATACAAATGGCCTATGTATCGAAGCTCATCATGGAGCTAAGAGTACCTTGGGGAAACTGGAGAATTCGACAAAAATTGTTGTATCAGATGCGAATTTTTAGGATCGCGTATCCATTCCTAGCGAACGGCTTGGAGCCAATCTGGTACAATGAAGGAGAGAGAAAAAAGGGAGCCTTCATCTTCATATTTTCGGGAGAGTGCATCTGCAACCACATTGTCTTTGCCTTTCTTGTAAATTATCTCATAATCATATCCAAAGAGCTTAGTCACCCTTTTTTGTTGCTCTAGGGAGGAAATGCGTTGTTCCATAAAATACTTGAGGCTTTGATGATATGTCTTAATTTGGAAGAGTTTCCCCAATAGATAAGGATGCCAAAGATCAAAGACATGCAGAATAGCCAACATTTCCTTTTCATGGATTGATTTTCCCAAATTTCGTTCAGACAGTTGTTTGCGAGTAAAGGCCAAAGGCCAACCCTCTTGCATAAGGACATCACCAATTCCTTTTCTTGAAGCATCACATTCCAAGACAAAGGTCTTTGTGAAATCCAGAAGGGCCAGGACTGGAGTGGTGCACATGGCCATCTTCAAGGTTTGAAAATCTTGAGCAGTTGTTGGAGTCTAAGTGAAAGAATTCATTTTAAGGAGTGCAGTGAGAGGTGTCGCAATATTTCCATAATTCTTAACAAACTTGCAATAATAACCTGTTAAGCCTAGAAATCCACGTAGACTTTTGAGAGTCTTTGGGTGAGGCCAGTCTTGCATAGCTTCAATATTTTTAGGATCCACCCTGACGCCATCCTTGCCAACAAGATGACCCAAGTACTCGACTTCTAATGCGCAAAAAGAAAATTTAGATTGTTTCAAGAAAAGTTGGTGCTGAGAGAGTAGATGGAGAACTCGATCCACATGAGCAAGATGGTTTGTCCAAGTTTTGCTATAGATGAGGATATCATCAAAGAAAACTAAGACAAAATGACAGAGAAAAGGATGAAAGACATGATTCATGAGGCTTTGGAAGGTGGAGGGTGCATTACACAAGCCAAAGGGCATGACCAAAAACTCATAGTGACCCTCATGAGTTCTAAAGAGAGTCTTAGGAATGTTTGCCTCTTTCATACGGATCTGGTGGTAGCCAGAACAAAGATCAAGTTTAGTAAAGAATTGGGCGCCACTCAATTCATCCAGGAGGTCATCAATGACAAGAATGGAAAATTTGTCTTTAATGGTGAGTTTGTTGAGGGTGTGGAAGTCGAACACATGCGCCAAGAACCTTCTTTCTTAAGGACCATGACCACAGAAGAAGAGTAGGGGCTCGTACTAGGGTGGATAACACATGTGTTAAGCATTTCTTGAACCATTTTCTCAATTTCATTCTTTTGTGAAAAGGGGTGAAGATAGGGATGAATATTGGGAGGAAGGCTTCCTGGGACAAGGGGAATGGAATGATCATGAACACCACGGGAAGGAGAGACTCCCTAGGGAGTGGAAAAAACTAATTGATGTTCAGAGAGAATGGATTGGAGGTCCTGTGGCACATAGGGTGTCTCAGTTGCTTGTATGGCATGGAGTTGGGCAATAACGCCAGAATGAACTTTTTTGAGCAGCTTTTCCATGCGATGGGAACTAATGATCTCAGGGGAACTGGCGGTGATGCCTTAGAACTTATATTGTTGGCTCTCCTAGTCGAATTTCATGGTTAATTCTTTAAAATCCAATAGAATGGGACCCAAAGTCATTAGCCAGTTTGCACCCAACACAATGTCACAACCACCCATGTTGATAGAAAATATATGAGATTTCAGTTGGTAGTCACCAATTTGGAGACGCACATTTTCACAACGCCCTCCACATTTCATGGACCCACCATTGGAAATCATGATTTGGAAATTATTGACTACATGGATATAGGAATGAGTTTCTTGGGAAATGCGGCGATGAATAAAACTATGGGTGCTTCCACTATCAACAATAATGATGACCTTCCTATGCTTGATGTAGCCAATTATATTGAGGGTTTGGGGAGAAGAGAATCCAGTGAGAGCATTTAGCGAAATGACTGGTTCGACTTCGGGAGGGTCTGAGGGAGGGGTTATGTCAGTGGGTTCAAGTGACACAGACACAAGGGGAGCTTCAACATCCTCTTCCGAAACATCCTTCGAGATGGCCATAAAAATCTTTTGTTCCTTACACTTGTGTCCGAGAAAATATTTGTCATCACAATTATAACAAAGGCCTTTGAGTTGGAGTTCAACCATTTCAACCCTAGCCAATTTTTGGATCTTTAGTGGAGTAGAAGGAGGAGTGGGATTTATTGGTTTAGTGCAAGGAATAAAGGAGGGTTTTTAGTTTTGATAAGACACAATTGTTGTGCTTCCTTAGATCATTTAGTAGCCTCCACCCAAATCTGAGGCCGAGCGATGAGGACATGGGCACAAATCTTATCCTTGAGGCCACTAATAAAACATTCTCGGAAAAAAACATCAGACATGCCCTCTGTACGAAAATGTAGTCACTCAAAAGTAGCTATAAAGTCTTCCACTATGCCAGATTGTTTCAACTTTGTCAAACGTCCTAAATGGTTAGTATCAGTGTCAAAGCATTCATAAAGCTCTGCCACAAAGTGTGTCCAAGCAACATACCCTTGACGGGCGTTTTTTCTCCATTGCCAACATTTTTTATCTATATGGAGAACACCATACCGGAGTTTGGAAAAGTCATATGTAATGTCGTACAAAGAGAAATAATGTTCCATTTGAGTTACCCAACCAGTGAGATCTGAGCCATCAAATTTGGTCACATCCACACGCGGAAGGCGCAGGTCTGCTGAAAGTGATGGTGCTGAAAATTATGGGAATGAGAGGAAGTTTCAGCTTCGGTATGCAAAGGTGGGTCAGATAAAGGGGGGTCTACAAGGATATGCAGCTTGGTGCAGATCATCGAAGCGACATATTCAAGCTGGGTAGTAATGTGTTGTTTGAGGTCTTCTTTGAGTTCCTTGATGGAGGAATGCATGTTTTTATTGATGGTGGAAATATTGGCATCGAGTTGTCTCACTTCTTGTTCGGTCTCTATGAAATTAGATTGCAAGGTATTGAAGCGAACTTCCAAGTCTTGGCTATGGGTATGGGTCGTGATGACAAGGGAACCGAAAAGGGGTGGGTGGGGTCAAAAACTTGCTGAAAAATGATAGGCATGAATGTGATAAGGGTGAAGAGATAAATCCAATGGAGTAGGTCTCAAATAATGGTGCAACAAAATCCAAACCTTTTTTTTTTTTTTTTTTACACTTGTGGAGTTATACTCTGGGCTGAAGAATACTGCAGTGATGAATTTCCCAAATTCTTAATCAGGAAGAAATGTGTAGTGATTTGGCAACTCGAACACAATTGCGAGGCAACAGATCTTGTCTAATTTTTTTTTTGTTTATGTCCCCAAAGGTTAGGTATTCAAGGGTTCTACAGACAAGGGTTTTCCTTGTGCTATAGATATCTGATATACATGCAGGGTCCAACAGTAGTACTCGGCCCAATATCTCAGGGCACCAACTAACGAGGCTAGACCGTGCCCTTAGCCGTACTACCCAACTACCCAAGTACTAGAGAGTATCTTCCCGAGTGTTTTTCTCGGTGGCACTATAGAATTCAGGCGGCCGATCGGTTTATCTAAAGAGGGCTTGAGTAAATCTAGGTCGATCCATATACATGTGTTGTCTGATGCGCTACCACTTGAAGGGGTACCAACAGGGGTTACAAGGGTGGACAACAGATGTGTGCTTAAGTACCACTTGTATTTCTTGCGTGTATGAATCCTCGACCGCGGGTTTATGCACGTAACGACAGATCTCTGTAGCTTAAAGACGTTGGAATACGTTTGTACCCTGAAAAAAATTAACCCACAATTTTCTGCCGAGCAAAGTTCTCTGATACCACTTGTAATATTCCAGATATAAAAAGTATGAAAAAAATAAATAAAATGCTAGAAATGGCAGATGAACAACAATATAACCATAACAACACCACAATAATACCGAAATGATACAAAATAACACCAGAAAGAGCACTTTGATTACTAAGAGCAATGTTCACTTGCCTCTTCGAGGGGGAAACCTCCAGTCAAGCAGAGCTCTATTACAATAATATCCAAGACAAAAGTTATCATACCCTCGACTCCTATTTATACTAAATATGTCTAAAGAACCATCTAGAGGAAGATCCTTCTAGAAGTGGAAGCTTCTATTAGGTCTTCTTACATTCGACTTATTCTTCCTTATTGCTAGGCCTTATTAATATTGATCGTTATTACATCATAATATATTATTCTACCTATGTGAGGGGTTAGGTCCCTAACACATGTTGGTGGTGGTTACGCCCAGGTTCCAAGAGTAGCATGGCAATATTTTTCCTCTAGGGCTGTACAAAACCCCTCCCGCACCTACCTCCCTTGAAATAATTATTTGTTGCAAGTGATATATCAACACATTTATTCAGAAAAAACAAGTGTTCAGAGGTGAAGTTGTTCTTTAGGTGAGCCACCTACCAATAATTGGGAAGGCTAAAACTGTAGCTTTCCAAATCCCAATTAAGAGAACCATTATGATTTTTTTGTGGATTAAAAATCCACTCTATTAAAGATAGTTTTATATATTTCTGTACAATTACATGACTCAACACAGATCCATCTAGAGTCCAAACCAAGGTCTGATATGCATATTGCAAAGCTTGAGGTTGTAGTATAAATTAAGTTCCTTTTCTTTATGAGTGGGCCATCTATGTAGTCTTGAAATATACATCCTTGAGCACTTCTCACACATGGGTTTAGATGGACATGTGCCACTGTCCACATTCAATGCAATGTTATACAACTCCCCCACACAAGAGTAATGGATTACCCCCACCACCACTTGAGCTATAGAATGCAGTTCTTTCAGTGTTCTTCAGTACATTTGACACCTTACATAACTACCCATTATTGCATTATCTAGAAGGACAATGATAACTCCTAAATGGGAGTCATGTATCTAGTTGGTCACCACTAAAGAATAGATTCTATGATACAAGACAATTTGTACTTTAAAAACATGTCACTACAAGGTGATAACACTTGTGCTAGCACTTAATATTTACAAAATATGATGATCACTAGTAATTCCTAACCAAAGTTATGATCAACTTCTAATATTCTTGTTTGTGTATGGCTATGTTGCAAAGTGTGCATTTTTGTGTGTTGGCCTGGTTAATCTATGTTAATTTTATTCTATATTTTGTTTTTTCACTTCTGATACAATTGTCTTGTTTTATGTGGACACATTTGAGACGATTCAGTTATGGTTGTTTCTCTATCAACAAATACAGTCAAACTTTATTGTCTAGTGATTCGCCAGTACTTGGGAGACTTTATTGGACATGAGGGTACTATAAGTGAAATTTCATCTTCAGATTCCAACTCCCTGCGTCTCTTACATTCTTTCTTTGTTGACGGTACAATCAGGGTATGTGATGCAAGGAACCACCAGCAGGTCAGTTAAAGAGGGTGTATGGATGCCACTAATATTCCTTTATGCAAAGTAATGATGTGAAATATGAATTGCTTATTTGTTGCATAAATTTATAAATTGTACGATTATTAATTTTTCCACACTATAAGATATATATCAGTTTGGAACTCAAAATATATTTTTGTGCATTCTACGGGACACTGCTAAATATATTTTAAACTTGCAATGTTGAGTGCAAAAAGGTTGTTTCTACGATTGGATCTCCTATATTTCACAGAATCTAGTGGGATAGTTTCTTAAATAATATGCAAAGCAGTGCAATTTGTTACTTGTAGAAAAAATAGCTCAGGCATTATCCCTTAAACATGATGTTCATGCCCTCAAATGATGGTTGGAGGTGACACGTTTTTTTATTAAAGGAAGCTGCAGGAATAACAAATTGTTGGCTAGGAAGGACAAGCTTTTACAAGTGGCCTTCGTGGTGCTCAAACATGCTACTCCTTCAAAAAAATATAGTCTAAATTTTCTGCTTGTAGGTCATTTTTTGTCCATGAGGAGAATTCAAACTACTATAAAGACATTTGTTTTATTGTTGTTTGGCTTATGTTAATGCCTAAGACATTGTGATTATTATTACTCATTGACCTTGCATGAGTGACCCACCAGCATCTATACATGTCCCAATGGTGGTTTGTACAATGAACAATATTCTATTATGGAAAACTTGATGTTATGACTGACATTTTTAACCTTTTTCTTATTTCACCATGAGAACACTATCTCCCATGATGGGTATGTCATTCTAAGTACTTTGTTCTTTGTTTATTATTACATGTTTTTGAAACAACAATAATTTTTTTCTCCCAGCAGTATTTTCCCATAGAATGTACATTTGGAAATTTATCAAGTGGAATAGAATTACAAGAGTTGCCACAATAAATATGAGAATATTCAATCAAGGGATAGAATTTATGTTGTTAGTGTTGTTGCTATAGGTCTGAAACATCATGAGTCTTCTCATGAACAAGTATCCATCATGCTAGAAATCATGTCTTGTATTGTTGTTATACCCAATCATATGCTAGAAATGCATGGAATTGGTGGAGTTGGTCTGTCTTCCCAAATTGTATATGTATTTGCTCATATTTTTCACCAAAGTTTTCATAAATGCATGCTCTAAACCTATTAACTGTAAGTTTATAGGTCAATAAAGTCTCTTGTTGTTTATATAATTGCTAAATATGACCTAGAGGTTTTCTTTAGGGCTGGGAACCATACCACTATTCCACCAATCATTTTTTGTCTATGAAATCAAATCTAAGGATAAGCTCTCTTCATCCTATAGCAATTGATGAGATTCCCTTTACCTCCAACTTGTTGCTATAGATCACCTAATCTTTCCTTCACCAAATAAACTTCAATATGTACCAACCTAGGTTTATCCTCTCAACATTACTTGTTGGGACTACTAGTTGTATTGAGAAGCTTAATACACATCTATGAAGGTGTGTATCAATGCCCTTTTGACAAATGCTAAACTACCAGCAACATTCCTGAAAAGGTATTTAAAATATGAGCATATGGTAGGTTGTAAAATCTTCCTCAATGTTGATGGTCGATGACATGTTTTCAATAGTGGAATTTTGTTTTTAAAAAAAATTCTACAGACCCCGTTGGACTTTCAACGCAATTCGATTATCTTTCTACCAATGTACGTTGATATTTCGACAAGAATCCGTCGAATGATCAAAAAATGTATGTCGATCCTTCATTGATATTTCGACGTACATTTTTCTATCTTTTGACGGATGTTTGTGGAAATATCGACAAACGTACATCAGACAATCATTGAATGATCGAAAAACATACATCGATCTTTCGACCAATGTTTGTCGATCATTAGACGAACTTTTGTGGCTCTTTACACGCTCTTTCGACTCACATACATTGACCGATCAACAAACATATGTCACAATATCGAGAAACATACGTCAAACGATCACCAAAAGTATGTCGATCGTTTGACCAATGTTTTTCGATCATTAGACGAACTTTTGTGGCTCTTTACACGCCCTTTCGAAGAACATATGTCAACGGAGAAAAAAAATTACGTTGACCGATCACCAAAAGTATGTTGATCATTCAACCAATGTTTTTCGATCATTAGATGAACTTTTGTGGCTCTTTACACGCTCTTTCAAAAAACATACGACAAAAGATCGACAAAGGTATGTCGAATGACCACCAAAAAGGCGTTGATATTTCGATGAATGTTTGTCGATCATTAGACAAAATTTTGTGGCTCTTTACACACACTTTGTGTCGATATTACGACCTAATTTTTCATCGGAAATGTCGTCGAAATACCAATGATCCAATGTTCATTAATAGTGTGACATCTATCTAGCAACGAAAACGGATTGATGCGTTTGTTGGAAGATCGACATTTTTGTGATGCAAAGTCATTGATACATTGTCAGAAAATGGGCCCAATGTATTATTGATTTCTATTGTTTCATACATGCTTGCACTGCTTGCACCCATGTGCATACATAATGTGTTTCATGTGTGTTTTCTTAAAAAGTATATGTTCAATGCTAATCATGTAATTGATTGGAATGTGATCTAGGTGGAGAAAGAAGGTGACTTCTGAGTTTAGTCGATATGCATACTTGACAAGAAATTCAAGTTGGTCCAATATCGAGCAATAGGGTCGGTAAAGATCCAGTGGACCTGCTATTTTCTTGAAGATGCAATGTGCGAGCATGATGGGGGATGGGTACCCGCATCTTTTTGGATCTTTTTGAAGAATTGTTTTCTATTGTGCATGTGTATATAATGCACTTATGATAGTGCATATATAGGGGGGGGGGGATGTAATACCCCTAGGCCAAACACCAATTTGTAAATGTACATATGCTTTATAGGCTGGTGAGCCAGGATGTTTGGGCTAGAGTGCCTTCATATATAATTTTTTGGCCAGAGTGCCTTCATATGTAAGTTTTTATGTTAAATATGTTATGGTATAAATGTTGTATATCCATGCATGCATGTGTGTGTGTGTTGTTAGGACTGTATAATTGCGTTCATATGCAAGGAATTTCACTAATAAATGGTATCCGAGGAAAAATTTTGTGTGGTGTGGCTCAGTTTAGATGGTTGGGGACATTACAACATTGATGATCTCTTCTTCATTTATCTTTTTTTCAACATGATTTTCTCCTCCATAGTTATAATAGAGGGAATGTTTTCAAGCATTGCAATTGCTATATAAGGATATACCCTTGTATTTTTTTAGTAAAGTCCTTCAAAATGTTCTTTAGATGTCTCTTTTATCTATTGAAAACTTTTCAATACTGTGTCATCTTCCCTTCAGATTTCCTTTACATTATTCCTTTGAAGTCTTTCCCTTGTTTGTTTATGGAAGTATGAAGTATTTATGTCTCCTAAATCTAAGAAAATACTACACAACTTCAATCTCCACGTCTCCTCCTCTTACTTGAGAGTTTGTTGATACTTCTAATAAATCTTAACTTCATCCATTATGAGTTCATTTGATATATCTTTATTCTCATTTTTCTCTTGTATTTGGCTCATTTGTACCCTCAAATCTTCTTTCTCTTTATTTGGATATTGGTACTTATTCTTGGCCCATTCCTTTAGTGCAATATTGACTGCTTTGAGTTTGTGTTCCCAAATGTAGACAGGGGATCTCGTTACCCATTTGTTTCAGTCATCAGAGATTATATCCATAGCCTTTATATTTTGCAACCATAGTGAATTAAATTTGAATGGGATCAGATAGTAATTCAACATTTATTCTAATTAAAACACTATGGGTCAATGGCATGAGGTCGTCCAAGGAAAAGTCTTAGAAGTGAAGGAATGATTAAATAGGAGGATGTCACTTTGAATGAGGAAGTGGTCTAAGAAAGCAACTATATGACATAATCCTATCGTTTTTTCTTGACTAGGTGTACATACCTCTGGTCATTTTAATATCAACCATATCCCAAACAGAAATTGGTTCCTCCATCTTTTCCTTGAAGGGATCCCTTAAACACATCCTCCTATTTTTTCTCTTTGGTTCAAAGTGACACTAAAATATCCAATGACCACATTGTTTCAGAATTTTTTTGAATCCATAAGCTTAATGGGTGACTCCTAACATTCCTCTTTCTCTTTATATATCACCAACATGTACACATTTATAATATTTGTTTCCTACCATGTTTGTTGGTGTATAAGACTTGTTAATATCCAATGTTTTACTTGATAAGAGAAATATAACTGAAAGGCTAATTTGTTTCAAAATGTGCATATTCCTCCAGATGCCCCTTTGGAGTTAATTGTTGTTGCTTCACCCATTTTCCATTATGTCTTGTATGTATGGATTGCTTCATTCTCCTCTAATTGTATCTTCTAGATGAGGAGGATAGAGGAGTTTTCTTATTTGATGAAATCTCTAAGCAAGACTATTTTTTGTCTCACTACACATACCTCTATAGTTCCACGAGACAATTTGCATTATTTATCTGTGTTTTTTTTTACCCCTCCCCATGAGGTGGGTGTGATTCTCTAGTATTATTTGGGACTCTCACTCTTGTTCCAAAGGATTTCTCTATTGTTTTTTTATGTTCCCAATTCTCTTTCTTTATTAGATAATTATTCCCACCTTTCCTTTTCAAGATTTCTTCCTAATTTTTTAGACTAATTGTCTTTAGGAAATGATTCATCTATTGCATCTACTTTTGCTTATTACTAAACCCTCTTCCTTGTTTGCATGGTTGTGGAGAATTGGGCTTGATCTTGTGGTGCTTCAATTTCTTCATGATTGTCTGAATTCCTCATTACTCATTTGGGGATAACCTGATTTATTATAGTATAGGGAGTTGAATATATGGAGAGAATGGTTATTTTTGTGGTATTGCCACAACTTCTAAATATGTCCTTTGTTCTATTTGTACTATGACTTCAAATCTGTTTCAATTAGCCCTTGAACCTTCACCCTTGGACTGATCTATTTTTTTAGTATTCGTTCCATGAATCTGTTCTTGGTTGGGTCACAAGGATTTTGATGGCCCACAATCCATGATATATGCTTTAGGAGCCACCAAGTGTACAAGTTGTTTTATGAGCTTCTTTTGTTTTTTGCATCTTTCCATTGATCTTCCTTTTCTTGCTTGGGGTGTTGTATCTGCTGGTTAGATTTTCAATCCTTCACAAAATGGTCATCTTCATGGAAAATTTTGCACTTAAATGGTAATTCTTCATAGTCCAATGCTTGTAAATGGATCCAGTTATCCAATGTGAGGAGAACTGCCTCTATGAATCCCATTTCAAGATCAACTTCTACACATATTCTAGCACAAGTAAACATATGATCTTTCGGTTTAAAGTTTTGTCGATCTCTTTTCCTGTTAGGGACAAGATTCAACATTTTTAAAGATTCTTGAAAGACTAATCAAGATTCTCTCTACGTTTTTATAGAGGTGGTACTCCTCTTGCTCACTCAAATATTCAATATATTTTTTCAAAACATACATTTATTCATTCATAACATCAATGCTTATGAGTGCACCAAGTTTTAAAATAAATAAATTATAATAGAAATATAATAATCTCACATGTAATAAAAGAAAGGGTACATCCATTCCATCACATCCATTATTCTAGATAGTGAGAAAAAAAAATTGAAGCAAGACTCATAGACAAAAAAAATAAGACTAAAGGCTCAGAAACTAGAGAGCTTTAAATGATTTCATTCATTTAAAATCATAAGATGCATAGAGAAAACACACACAAGATCTCATTGCTTTATAAAATGTCTGAAACCACAAATGTTATGAACTCCTGGAATAGCTCTCTGCGAGAGTAAAAAATAATTACTCGTAGATGTTCAAGTTCGAATAGTGTTTGTCTGTCCCAAAACACATTGTTCCTGATAATTAAACAATAAAAGGAAATGTACTCATCCAAATGGACAAGGATGGGTCTCCCATGGACCAAATAAAATAGTATTAGTAACTTGTAAGATAAGGAGAAATGCAGTCATGGATTGGATTTATGAGTAAATAATAGACATATAAAGCTGGATGATTCACATACTAGGAAGAAAAGAAGGGAAATTCTTCAGAAGAAAATGCACTCACAAAATTGCAAACGAATGGATCTCTCTCTCTCTCTCTCTCTCTCTCTCTCTCTCTCTCTCTCTCTCTCTCTCTCTCTCTCAGATTCCTTCCATGTTGGGGTCTTCATGTATTTATACCTGGGCTTTGAACCTTCTTGGAATAACTGCTTCTTGCCATTTATTTTGGGTTCACTATTTGTGCCCATGATCTCTCAATCCATTATTCAATATATTCTTTCATTAACAGGATGGTAATATCTTTTTTAAACCTTACTGAGAATATTTCTTCCTCAATTTCTTTTTGTTTGAAATGCATTTGTTTGACTAATTCCAAGTGTTATTCATATTTATTTACAAAGGTAACAAGCCACCGCTTAATTTGATCCTCCTAAAAATCAATGAGGTCATCGAACTAGCTTGCCCATGAAGCTTTAAGCATACCCAACTTTGTGTCTAGTTGTTCTTTAGTTATAACCATAAAATCTCTTATAAGCGGTGGGCCTTTAAGGTCTTCAAAAATTTCTAGTGCTTTAAAGAATGCACCACTTCTTTTGTCATTTATCTTTGTACAGGTGGAAATTGCATCTACCTAATATTTGTATACTTTCCATCCAACCTGATTTTAATTGTTTTATTCTATGGTTTGAGGGAATTTTTTGTTGGTTTTAGGATAATCACTTAAACTAGAAACTTGTGCAATAAAGGTACTTAAAGCATTTTTAGAAAATGCTTCATCATGTTCTAAGTCCATTTTCAAATATTTCGTGAAGTTGGCGATCCATTTTGATAAATTTCTTAGGCTTGAGATGACTTCCCATGCTTGTGAAATAATATTAAGTTGCTTATTAATGTTTTCTGTGACATACAATCTAAATATTTTGAACAATTTGGCGGCTTTTCTCACCTTTGTAGATGTCCTGGGTGTACTTGGTGGCATTTGATTTGGGGAAATAATAGCCAGTGGTTCTGCAAATAATGGCTTTGGACTAAATGTGTCCTCAAGTTCACTAATTCTCCTTTTCAACCTGATAGTTTTCAACTCTTGTTCTGAAATTGAATGGGCATGGGCATCTCATATAGTGATATGCAATTTAAGGAGTCATGAGGGTTCGAATGCTAAGACGTCAACCTCAAAATTCTACTTCTGAGTTACTTTCTTATTTTTACTTGGACATTTTCAATTTGCAACTTTTTATCTTCTTTATTATATCGTGCATTATGCAATGTCAATGACTGCTCTTCAAAAATTGTTGGCTCTTCTTGAGCCAACTCCTATGCAATTTGTTGGTTTTTAGCAATTCAAAAGGCTACCCAATCACGTACATTGGTACTATAAATTTCCATGTTGATTGCATCTCTTAGGCTTTCTAAATTTTGTCAATCCTTCTTGATTGAACTTCTCTTCCTTTTCTGTTGAGATACTATATGAGTTCTTTCAATATTAGCAGGGGGTCTATCATCTTCATCGTCTCCTCCAGCACCTCCTTCATTATTCTCTTCTCTTCTAACATTTGATTCTTGTTTCTTTGGTGCAGAGGAGGCACTCCTACGTGTAAGGGGAATAGAAGAAGATTGAACATTGGTTGCATCTTTACCTCTTTAATTTGTTATGTTTTGTTATCGCTAAGTGTTGGAACTAACCTCGATGACCAAATCATCATTACATGGTTGTTTTCCTTTTTATTTGGGGTATTTGGGTCGTTATCAGCAGTTCCTCCAGCAATCCTTGCAAAAAGGTTTCTATATCTCATAGATTCCAAATGTTGCAAAAGCAACCCCTCATGATCAAAACCTAGGAGAGGTTGTGCTTCCTTCAAATTAAATGTGTTTAGCATTTCATAGATTTCTAACAAGTGGAATGTGTTTCTTACTGTTACATTGGAAATAATAAAGGGCAATGAGATAAATTACCTCTTTCTTTTTTTTCAAAAAAGAATATACCATGCTTTATACTGTCTACAAACCTCTACAACAAAATACCTATCATAAACAAATATCTAGAGCATAAAAGGGGTACCCTCATAACCAT
Source organism: Picea engelmannii (assembly GCA_009831015.1). Classification (NCBI taxonomy): domain Eukaryota; kingdom Viridiplantae; phylum Streptophyta; class Pinopsida; order Pinales; family Pinaceae; genus Picea; species Picea engelmannii. The sequence continues at coordinate 643,565 of ML785095.1, read as the reverse complement.
ATAACCTAGTGTATGTATGATCTTCTCGATGTACACAAACTCCCTTTCCTTTTAGAAAACCCTTATCTTCTTGGGTTGTTTTTGTTGGTGCTTCTCCAATAAACATAAATCTAAATTCTTTCAAAAATATATCTTGAATTAGAGAAAAATAGAATAGTGTCGTGTGCTTCCAAACATAGGGTACCAAAATTGAATTGGTTCGTTCTCGACATTCAAATTACTTCTGAGAGGTAACCCTTCAAACACATTATAGTAGCCGACTGTGAGGAACAAATACACAGTCACGAAGAATATTTGATTCTTTACATAATTGGCCAATTGAAAGGAAATCTCATTTGAGACCACCTCGGCCAAGTCAAAGATATCTTCCTTTCAAAAACAAAAAAACAATACCTATAAATTTGGCCAAGGGATATGAGAAGTAGATTATTGTCCCATCAATCATGCAAACAACCATTAAAAATCTCGATACAACTCGACCAATATATTTATGTTAATGGTTGAAAGTCCAACTAGCATTTTAGTAGAGCGAACCATGAAATCCTTTAGCAAATTAATCCCACCACCTTAGGAATCCATAAAAGAGTCAACATCAGGAAGCCTAAGACTTTTTTTGGAAGCAGGCAATTGAAGAATTCTTTTGAATATCTTCGGATTTAGTAGAACATTGGTTATTCCATTTAACAACTACTCGAATTATTTTTCTTTTCGAATCAAATCTTTGGGCACACCAGGAAACTAGCTCCCTGAAGTCAAATAATTTAGGCATGCAACCTGCATTAACTAAACCAATCATCCAAATTTTTCTATTCTACTTCTATTAAGGAGTTAAACTCTAAAACCATTGATATTACACAGACTAATGAAATTCTTTATCTTAGCGCGTGAGAGAGTTAATTATATCCAATTATATCCCCACAAAAAGTCTCTTTCCTCCTTCTAGCTACCATATTTCTTATTCTTTCAAGGCACTTTGATATATGTGACACTGAATTACAGAGTTCAAGTTGTTTAAAGGTTAAGTAAATGAATAAAATTTACTAAAACATCCCTTCATCATCTACATATTTCCTTTGAAATACGTGCAATCATAAATGGAAGCTACTTTGAAAAGCAAGTGGTTCATGAGAAAATGGGATAATTAATCCATATTAACCTCAGATCAATGCCCATTACCTCGTAAATCAAAACCAATTAATGGATTTTAAATGACCCTTGAGCAATGTGCAAAGCTCAAGATATGGATGAAAATGTCACTAAGTGTAGATCATAGATAAAGAGATCAATCCCTTCGGAAACTAGTTGTACGGAAGATGTAAAGTGTGTAGGAGTGCAAAGGGTGGGTTTTATGGAGTTCTTCGCACAACAGTTGTGCAAAAGTGGGGATGCACTAAGGTTTTATTTGTGTAAAGGGGAAGTTTGTGCAAGGTCTCCACACTACAGGAATTAAACTAAGTTTTTTGAAGTGTGGAGCATGGCTAGTGTGGAAGGAAGGTCTTAAGTGGGACGTGGGGTGACAGTTATGAAAAAGGGAATCTCCACACAAGGTAAGGAATCCCGCTCAAGTAATAAAAATGGTCATATAATGAAATTTCTTCGTATGTAGGAGCATGGTGGAATATAAAACAAATGGAAGACAGTGAAAATGAAATCAGAAATACAGGAAATGCATACAAAGAGAGAAGAGAAACTCAGATCACCACCATTAGAATCTTTTCATGGAAACTTCAAAGACTTATGCATATGTATTCAATTCAGCTTCAAAAAATTACAATGAGTTCTGAACAACTAGAATTGTGCCCTTGCACTTCTTCCAACATTAATACATTTGGAACTTCTAATACTTATAAAATTTGAGTTCCTTCAGTTAGAAACTGATTACAATAGTTGAATTGAAACATTTCAACTTCTAAAACTAATTACAATGATTACAAATGACAGTTTCGGTATGGGAACCGATTACAATGATTAACAAGAAAACGTCTCGTGATCCAACTGTTGATTCCTCTATACTTCAACTTCTTCTTTTTCCATTTGTTATGTTCTGGTCTTCTGTCTGAACTTCCATATTCAATGACACCTAGACATCATTTGTTGGATCCTGGAAAACCACATTTTGTTTTACCCAGTCGTACTATCTCCTTCCATTGCAAGTTAGAAGGGATATCATAGTCCATCATTTCTTTGATTAGGATCTCTAGGTCAATGCAAGAGGCATATGTCATGACTGGTAGTCCAATATTCCTTGTTTTGAACTGATTCAAAATATTAAAATCTGTAATCAAATGTTCAACCAGGGTTGTTCCTTTCAAGTTTTCCTCCAGGTTTTCAAACTTGGAGTGATCCATTCTACATTGAGTGAGGAGAGAGTCGTATTCCTCTTGATCACATAATTTTCCTTTGCCATCCCAAAATGGTGGGAGGCCTTTGATGAACAACTCTTCAAACAGATCCTTGAATTCCTATACACTTTGCTCCATCTGTGTGGCCTTAGTTTGGACTGATTTTAGCAGGTTATGCTTGGCAATAAACCTCTTGTCCCAGATGATCAATGTAGTTCTATCTTTGACCCCAATGGTCTGAAGCTCTGCGGTAGGGATGGAGTTTAGCAGGTTTATGGAATTTTGGGCCCACTCTGATGGTTTCTTTGCTAAGGTCTCATTTACAACAGTGCACCTGCTTCTGGCTATTATGGTCATGTTTTCTTTATCATTGATGAAGTTTAAGTACACTCTGAATTTCGCAGCTTCAGCATCTATAGAATCCCAGATGATATGTTTGGCTCCCTCCAACAGTCATTTGCCTCTCAATCTTATTTTCAACTTGTTTATCCTCTCTTGCAAAGCTTGATTCTCCTTTTGAAATTGAGCCATCCTTTCATCTTTTGTTTTCATTTCCTACTTCAATTTTTCTATGTCTCCCTTTAACCCCTTGATTTCTCCTACCTTCAGGCTAACTTGTGACATAGCCTGAACAAGTCCTTCAGTGCTTGGCCCAAATTTTGTAGTAGAAGGTACAGCTACAACCATGTTTAGTATTTTTGTCTGTCCTTGTGACCAATTCCCCTTTTCTTATTCTAGTTGTAATACCTTAGCCTTGTAGTTCAATGCCTCTTGTCTAAATGCTTCCTTTTCATGTTATAGAGCAACCAGTTTTGTTGTTTGTGGATATTATCAGCTATGAATTGATTGAAGTTGATATGGATTGATGGACTAGACTCTGACTGAAAAAAACGCCAACACAAAACCCAGCATGACCTCAACCACATGCTTGTCATTATCTAGACCTAAAATTTGACTCAGGAGGGAACAAACCCATTGGACCTCAATAACCATGACACTAACACTCATTGGCAAAGACAAATTTTGGAAAGATGCTTTGGTTTGACAACTTTCTATAAGAATAGGTCTTTGACTTATGATGGACACTCCCTGTAAACCCTAATTAGCTTTCCTTCCTCGAACGGTTAAAACACTACAAAGAAGGACTCTTGTATGCCAAGGGCACCTCGAATTGATAGACTCTCTACCCTACATAGGACTTCAAACCCATTTTTATTGACGACAACTTTCTCTTCCTGTGAATATTGTTCTGTACACCAACATATGAATTCGGGAAAAGGGAAAGTGACCTTGACAGCGTAAGGGACTATAGTGGTCTGAACTGCTTGAAGGAATAGTATTTGCTTCCCTACACTATCTGACAAATTAGCTATGGACATTGAGATGGGAGAAATGGTTATTTCAGTGTCGAACACATCCGAAACTCGATCAATTAGGGCTTCTTCGTTTGACACAGGGTATTGCTTTGTTACTGACATTATGATAGTTTCCATGGTGGCGATGAAAAATACTTGTAAACGAGTGTAAAAGGCATGAGCTTGGCATATTGTTGGGATTCAGTTTGAATTGAGTGGTCGCGCCAACTTTCAACATTCTAGTATTTGAAAAATAATAAAATAAACGACAAGCGCCCCTTTTATATACTTTCCTGACTTTGGGGGTGCGAGGAAGTGTTTTGGGGGAACCCACTTCTCACCCGGAAATGCACCTAGTGGTGCCACGTGGTCCTGAACCAAAACCACGGTTTATTTTTCGGCCCGATTTTGAGAATTATCCTCCATGCAACTCTTCCCCCCGAAAGGATCTTCGACCATCGATCTGAGGAGCTTCACGATCTGCGATGTGTCGGGTTCCATCACCTCAGCGCCTGCCAGATATAGCCTCATCCTACCAAATTTAGCCTTGTCCTCTAGTTTGTCACACCTCCACATAAATTTAGCACCTTGTTAAGTCTTGAAAACTCGTTTTTGCACAGAAATTTTTTATTGTGATAACACGGGCTCCATCTAGGGATGTTATCCTCCCAACGAGGTAGCAAAGAATGGAAGACCGAGTGTCTGCCCATTGGGCTTTGATTTACTCCTGCAACTGAATTTACCAACTTCTTATTCAGAAAACTCAAAATCTACTCAGCATAACTTAGGGCCTTCGCTTCGGGCTTCAATTTTTGTTGATTTAATTCCAACTACTTCAACTGAAAAACCAAAATGGTTATACACAATGAATGGAAAGGGTGGTAATTCCTTTAAACGATATAATGTTTGAGAAACCTGTCATTCATAGGTCCTCCTCCAACGATATCTCCATTACTTTCCTGTATCAGATAGGCATTATTACCATGGTATGCCACAATTTTGAAAGGTCCCAGCCATAGATGGTCAAATTTCCCATGCTTTCCTCTGTCTTCATTTCTGGCATCGCATCTCAACACCAAGTCTCCCACTTTGAAATCATCCTCCTTGGTATGCCTGTCAAAAGCATTTTTAATCATGTCTTGGTGTAGATGAGAATTGTTGAAGGCCTTTTCTCTTGTTTGTTGGACATTGATCAGTTCATTTGTTCTCCTTCGAGTGGCATATGTTTCAGCATCATGCTCCTGTAGCAACCTCATCACTGGCAATCCTAATGTAGTAGGAAAAATTTCCTTTGTACCATACACAATATGGAAGGGTGAAGTGGCAATAGATCTTTGTGTAGTGATCCTGTCAGCCCATAGTGCATGGATGAGATTTTGTGCCAAGCTTTTTTGTTATCTTGCAACAACTTCTTGATAATTTTGGTTAAGGTCTTATTGGATGACTCAGCCAACCCATTACCTTGAGGGTAATAAGATGTGGAGTGGCCAAGAGTTATATTGTAATCACTGCAAAATTTTTCCATCCTCTTGGACTTAAATGTTGTTGCATTGTCTATAATGATTTTGATGGGACACCCAAACCTGGACAAAATATTGTTCTCCAAAAACTGAATGATAACAGCATTTGTGGCCTACCTAGTGGGAACTTCCTCAATCCACTTGGTGAACAAATATGTGGCTATCAGTATCCACTTGTGTTGATCTGAGGACTATGGATGAATTTCTCCTATGAAATCAAGGCCCCATTATCTAAAAGGTGCTTCAACATAGATGGGTTTCAAGGGAAAAGGCTGCAATTTTCTCTTCCCATCAAAAAATTGGCATTCATGACAGCTTGAAACCTCTTAATAGACATCAGAAAAAATGCTAGGCCAATAGAACCCAGCCCTTAATATTTTGTGCACAGTAGTTTTCCAATAATAGTGTCCTCCACAGTCACCTTTATGGAATTCTATGATGGTCTTCTCTACCTCTTCCTCCAGCAAACAACTCAACAATATTCCTCCTGGATCCTTCCAATACAGAGATTGATTCACAATTGAAAACTTTGATGCTCTTAGATTTAAGAACCTAGCCTTGGTTTTACTCTATTCAGGAGGAGCCTCCAAATTGTTCAACACATAAATAATATATACATACCATGGGCAGTCAAGGAATTTTTTGGATATCTGAGGGGCCCTTTCTTCTTCTGAATCTTCTGACAAGTCAGCAATGAAATTTATTCCCAAGAGCTCACAATTTTAATGTTCCATCAGCTTGGAAAGTCCTTGTCCTTTGATCAACTTTGTAGGTTTGATCTCAAGGTCATATTCCAATAACACAACTATCCACTTGCCCCTTTTTCCCTCAGAATCAGGTTGAGTTAGAATGTCTTTCACAGAATTGTTGGGTACATAGGCAGTGGTATGAGAATGCAAGATATAAACTCTGAACTCCTTTAGGGCCGTACCAGTGCATAAGCCTGTTTTTCCATGATATCATACTTCAATGGGGAATCCCTTAAAGTCCTGTTATAGTATGCTATAGGCTCCTCAAAATTATGCTCATCCTTCTGTAATAAAACACTGACAATGGTGTTCTCTGAGGCAAAAGAGAACAATATAAAGTCTTTTTCAAAATTAGGACTGGCCAGTACTGGGTCTTTGGGCAATGCCTTCAAAGGATTTTCTGGCTTCAGGAGTCCACTTTATCTGACTTCCTTTCTTGAGCATGTTAGTGATATGCTTTATGATTTCAGCCAGGTTAGGGATGAATCTTCTCATAAAGTTTACTTTCCCCAGGAAAGATTGCACTTCTTTTTTGCTTTTGGGCGTGCCAATTTTCAAGATCCCCTCAACTCTACTAGGATCTATATTTATTCCCTCCTTTGTAATAATTTAACCAAGTAACTTACCTTCCTCCATACCAAAATTTGACTTCTTGGGGTTCAATGAAATGCCAAACTTTATGCACTTTTGAAAATCCCTCCTTAGATGTTTAAGATGTTCTTCATCATAAGATGAATACACAGTGATATCATCTAAGTAAATGCCGATAAATTTGTCTTTCTCATCAACAAAAGTTATGTCCATATCCCTTTGAAATGTTGATACTGCATTCATGAGCCCAAAAGACATCTTGGCATACATGAAAGTGCCCCATGGTGTTATAAATGATGTCATTTCCTGATCATCAAGGTGTACCATGATTTGATTGTACCTGGAGAAACCATCCAGCATTGACATTTTCTGATAACCTACCACTTTCTATAGAATGTGATCCATCTTAGGCAGTGGGTAGTTGTCCTTCAGAGACACCCTGTTCAGATTTTTGAAGTCCACACACAACCTAATTTCTCCACTCTTTTTTCTAACAGGCACCAGATTCTCCACCCACTTGGAAAACCTAAAAGATACTATGATCTTGGCTTCAAACAAATTTTATCTCTTTCTCAATCGAGGGAAGCAACAAAGGATTCATTCTTCTTAATATATGTTTGAAAGGTTTATGATCTTCTTTGATTGGGATCACATGCTGAATCACCTTGGTATCATAAACTTTCAAATCTTCATAACTCCAAGAAAAAACATTAGGGAATTCTTTCATTAAATTGATATATCTTCACTTGACCTCTGGGCTGAGTGTTTTGGATAGCTTAATGATATTGGGATATTCCTGGGTCCCAATGTTGCAATATTCAACATCTCCCTCATTTACAGTAATTTTAGGACTCCTGGCCACATCATTATTATCAAAGAGTTTTTCCAATGGGACCAAGACTTTAGGAATGATGTTACTTTTTAGTTGCACTATATCTCTACCAACAAACTAATTTTTTAAATAACCATCATTTGTGAACATTGTTGCATCTTCTTCTTCACCACAATATTCCTCATCAATAATCAAATTCTCAAATCCATCCTGCATTTTGAGGAAACTTTCTATTTGTTTATCATCTTCAAAAACCTACCAGTACTTAATATTATCAGGCATTGTTGGTTTGTGCTTGATCTCAATTTCATATCCCCTATTAGGAAAGATTGGGATTTTGAAAATTGAGGTTGAAGTAGCTAGAGTAGCAGAAATCTGATTATATCCCCTTGGAATCTCTCAGAGACTATATTCTGAAAATTCTTCAAGAAGGTCAAGCACTATATTCATATATGCTCTTAACCTAGGATTCTTTGCTTGATATATTCCCTTCACCTGATTTATGATCAACTCATAATCTCCATGAACATTTATCCTCCTAGCACCCATTTCTTTCAAAGCCTTCAATCCCAACACCAATGCCTCAAATTAGCCAGGTTGTTTGTGCAATCAAAAGCAAGTTTACAAGAGCACAGTTTTGTGGGGGGGTTAATCCACACACCGACTCCTTCCCCCTCTCTGTTGACAGCTCCATCGAAGCTCATGTTCCACATCTCATTCTATGCATTGTCCTGTTGTTCTGAAAATTTCTTAATCTACTGATCAGATTTGTCTTTGGCAGCCATATCAATCTCTGGCCCTTTCTCTTCAAAACACAAATCATTGAAGAAAATGGAGGAACCCATATCAGTCTCCACGGAGTAGATGGGGTGTTTATTTGGTTGGGACTTGTTACTGACCATGTATTTGAGAAAAAACTCCATGTATAATCTCCTATCTTCACCAAAAACAGGGATGGTGGCGTATGACATATCCATATGTAGAGTTCCTTTCAACTTTGCAGCCCATGACCTAGATAAAAACATGTCAAACTTGGGAGGGATATCAACAACCACTACATCCATGACCATATTATTTTCTGGAATTTGAGACAAAGATACCACCAGATCTTTGATTAGGCCTAGGCACTTCACCTTCCTTGAATCAAAGGAGAAAAGATATTTGTAAGGCCTTGTGATTTCCAGGCCCAATTGGTCCATGACCACCTTGGGAATCAGGTTACGGGATGCACCTGAATCCAACATATTATTGTGCATAGTCATATCATGGATCTTCAGACTGACATAGAAAGGGGGGGACCTTATCAACATCATTACTTTCATCTACACGTGGGCCAAACAACATGGCAGGATGATCATCTTGTATGTTCAAAGTGTCATAATTTTGTTCCATATTGAGCATCTTGATGATCTGATTTCTATATTCATTGTTCTCTATCAACTCGTTGAATGGTATAGAGATTTTGATCTTGGCCATCTCACTTTCAAAATTAAAAGAAGATGAGGTTTTCTCTACCTCTTTGATGATTGTCTCCTTTCTTGCTTCATACACTTTCTTATGAGGTTCTTCCTTATGCTTTCCTTTGTCCACAACATCTTTTGTAGAAGAGTCCTTTTTAGGATGACTTGAAGAAGGTATGTTATTCTGAGTTTCTTTGGTGAGATTTCCCTTTGGAGGATTTGCAGGCACCTTTTTGTTTCAAAGACTATAATGTTTATGGAATTGCATGATAACATTTTGCAACTCTGTTTGGTAATCTTATTTTTCCACTGACAACCTTTCCTCATCCTCCTGCATGAAGATTTCATTTGCATCCATGAACTGGTCATGTTCTTCTTTAGTAAAATATACCTTTGTTTCATTAGCATCACAACAATGCATATTGTCTTCAGAATTTTCATCATAATTCTCATTTACCTAATTATTTTGAAAATGAGGTCTTATTTGTTGATCCCCCTGATTTCTCTGATCTCTTTGTCTGATTTGTGGCACTATTGGTCTTCTTTGATTCCTGGGTGGAACATCAACCTGTTCTCTTGTGTTAGGATTATTATCTAAAGTCATTCTCTCCACCAGTTTCTATGTGGTACTCATCATCGTTTCAAACCATTCTTTTGATGATTGTGAGGTTGAAGGTTGTGCCTTTTTTGAACCTTGTTCATGTCCTTGTTAGAGTTAGATTTGATCTTTCCTGAGGCCATTAGATTCACTTCAAATTCTATCGCATCACTCATCATATCATCTAATGAAGTAGATCTTTTTTCCCTCAACAACAAAGCAAAATCACTTTCAAAGGAATCAACGTATCTAAGTTGAGCAACTCTAGGAGGGGGTTTTACCTCAGCAGGAATTAAATTATAGACCTTTACAAATCTGGCTAAAAATTGTTGCATTGTTTCATTAGGTGAACTCCTCATATTGTTATATTGAGTTAACAAATGAAGGGGGTTTTTCTTGTCGCCCCACTTTGCGATAAAACTAGTTTCAAAGGCTTCAAAATTTATGATACTGGCTGTTGGGAGAGCTCTAAACCACTTTTTGACTTCTCCTGCAAGACTTTATGCAAACAACCTCATCTTTGCATCCTCAAAATCTACTTCTTCTAAGTCTATAAAATCATTGAACCAGTCTAGATGCTTTTGGGCTGACACATTGCCTTCAACATCATACAACTTAATCCTTAGATTATACTCCCAGGGAAAATCATGCAACTGAGTGGGCATAACAAGAGGGGAAAACCTAGTTGCCATGGTTGTTGTAAGGACTTGAAGTGGCTGTTGGTTTTGAGTATGAATCACAATAGGTTTGGTAGAGGCAGCTAAATTAAATCTTGGAACCTCTTATTATCAAATATGATCTCGTTCAAACAAGACTCAGATTTAGTTTTGAACAGAGTTTGCTCAAATTTCACATCAAAATCAAGGTCTTCAATGCTTGTTACTCCATTTTTGGGCAAGGATAGATATTTGTCTAAACACAAAACTGGGCTTATTTGCTTTTCTTTTCTTTTGTGTACAATCTTCTCAGTATCAGACACAGGAATCATTGCTTCTGGGTATGGGTTTTTCTTGGTGTGAATTCTCTTGGGAGCTAGGATTTCTAGCTCAAACTACTTTGTGCTACTGATCTCTTTGTAACGAACTCACTAGGGTAAATTTAGTTTCATCCAATAAGGCATTTGATTCACTGTCACCCTCAGGAATCAAATCTGAAGCTTTAAGTTGTTATTTTCCTAGGGAACCCGACAACGACGCTAGAATGTTAGCACTTTGTAAATTTGTTCGGCTAATAAAAAAAATGACAGAGGTAACCTAACAACCAACTTTAGAGCTAGGTACTAGCCTGCTCAACTCAGAGAGGGCTCTCTCGTGTCACTTGGTTTTTCTTTGACAATCAATGGCTAGGTTTTGTTGTTTTTGGGGGGTTTTTATAAATTTGTTGGCAAGGAATGGGAGGGACACTTAGGGCTATGGAGTCAAACTTCTAAAAATGAATGAAAACATTGACTTGTCTGTAGAAACCTCTGGAGGATACAGGCTAAATGAGGCGATAAATCTGAGTTATAATTTGTAAATTTGCAAGAGTGTAGGAAGAAAAAGAGAACATGTAACTGCATCAGAGCATTAAATAAATGAATTATGAATTAGTTAGGAAGAACTTAACATAGTTTAAATTGCTTCAGCCAAGAGCATCACAAGATGAAGTATGGGCCTTTGACTATCCAATTTAAACAAAAGACAATGAAAATGAAATCAGAAATACAGGAAATACATACAAAGAGAGAAGACAAACTCAAATCACCACCATTAGAATCTTTTCATGGAAACTTCAAAGACTTTTGCATATGTATTCAATTTAGCTTCAGAAAATTACAATGAGTTATGAACAACTAAAATTGTGCCCTTACACTTCTGCCAACATTAATACATTTGGAACTTCTAATACTTATACAATTCGAGTTCCTTCAGTTAGAAACCTATTACAATAGATGAACTAAAACGTTTCAACTTCTAAAACTGATTACAATGATTACAAATGACAGTTTCGGTATGGGAACCGATTACAATGATTAACAGGAAAATGTCTCATGTTCCAACTGTTTATTCCTCTGATACTTCAGCTTCTTCTTTTGCCACTTGTTTTGTTCTGGTCTTATGTCTAATCTTCCAGATTTAGTGATACCTGGACACCATTTGTTGGATCCTAGAAAACTACATTTTGTTTTACCCAGCCATACTATCCCCTTCCATTGCAAGTCAGAAGGGATAGCATAGTCCATCATTTCTTTGATTAGGATCTCCAGGTCAATGCAGGAGTCATATGTTATGACCGGTAGTCCAATCTTCATTATTTTGAACTAATTCAAAATCTCAAAATCTGTAATCAAATGTTCAACCGGGGTTTCTCCTTTCAAGTTTTCCTCCAGGTTTTCAAACTTGGAGTGATCCATTCTGCATTGAGTGAGGCTATATTTGTATTCCTCCTGATCACATAATTTTCCTTTGCCATCCCAAAATGGTGGGAGGCCTTTGATGAACAACTCTTCAAAAATATCCTTGAATTCTTGTACACTTTGCTCCATCTGTGTGGCCTTAGTTTGGACTGATTTTAGCAGGTTATGCTTGGCAATAAACCTCCAAGCCCAGATGATCAATGTAGTTCTATCTTTGACCCCAATGGTCTGAAGCTCTGCAGTAGGGATGGAGTTTAGCAGGTTTATGGCATTTTGGGCCCACTCTGATGGTTTCTTTGCTAAGGTCTCATTTACAACAGTTCACCTGCTTCTGGCTATTATGGCCATGTTGTCTTTATCATTGATGAAGTTTAAGTACACTCTGAATTTGGCAGCTTCGACAACTATAGAATCCCAGATGATATGTTTGGATCCCTGCAATAGTCCTTTACCTCTCAATCTTATTTCCAGCTTCTCTACCCTCTCCTACAAAGCTTGATTCTCCTTTTGAAATTGAGCCATTCTTTCATCTTTTGTTTTCATTTCCTGCTTCAATTTCTCTATGTCTCCCTTTAACCCCTTGATTTCTCCTACCTTCATGCTAACTTGTGAGATAGCCTGGACAAGTCCTTCAATGCTTGGCCCAGCTTCTGCAGTAGAAGGTACATCTACAGTCATGCTCAGTAATTATGTCTATCCTTGTGACCAATTCACCTTTTCTTGTTCTAGTTGTAATACCTTAGCCTTGTAGTTCAATGCCTCTTGTTGAAATTCTTCTTTTTCCTGTTCTAGAGCAACCAATTTTGTTGTTTGTGGATATTATCAGCTATGAATTGATCGAAGTTGATATGGACTGACGGACTAGACTCTGACTGAAAAAATGCCAACATAAAACCCAACATGACCTCGACCACATGCCTGTCATTATCTAGACCTAAAATCTGCCTCGGTAGAGAAAATACCCATTGGACCTCAATAACCATGACACTAACACTCATTGGCAAAGACAGACTTTTGGAAAGATGCTCTGGTTTGACAATTGTCTATAAGAATAGGTCTTTGACTTCTGATGGACACTCCCTGTAAACCCTAATTAGTTTTTCTTCCTCGAATGGTTCAGACACTATGGAGAAGGACTTTGGTATACCAAGGGCACCTTGAATTGATAGACTCTCTACCCTACATAGGACCTCGGACCCCTTTTCATTGACGAAGACTTTCTCTTCCTGTGAATATTGTTCTGCACACCAACCTATGAATTCGGGAAAAGGGAAAGCAACCTTGACAGCGTAAGGGACTATAGTGGCTTGAATTGCTTCAAGGAATGGTACATGATTCCCTACACTATCTGATAGATTATCCCTGGACACTGATATGGGAGAAATGGTTATTTCAGTGTTGAACACATCTGAATCTCGGTCAATTAGGGCTTCTTCGTTTGACACAGGATCTTGCTCTGTCACTTACATTATGATAGGGTCCATGGTGGCGATGAAAAATACTTGTAAATGAGCGGAGAAGGCGTGATCTTGGCATACTTTTGAGCTTCAGTTTGAATGGAGTGGTCGTGCCAACTTTCAACATTCCAGTATTTGAAAAATAATAAAATAAACGACAAGCGCCCCTTTTATATACTTTCCCAATTTTGGGGGCAGGAGGAAGTGGTTTGGGGAACCCACTTCTCACCTTGAAATGCACCCAGTGGCGCCACGTGGTCCCGGCCCAAAACCACGGTTTATTTTTCGGCCCGCTTTTGGGAATTATCCTCCACGCAAATCTTCCCCCCGAAAGGATCTTCGACCGTCGATCTGAGGAGCTTCACGATCCGCGATGTGTCGGGTTCCATCACCTCAACGCCCACTAGATATAGCCTCCTCCCACCATATTTAGCCCTGTCCTCTAGTTTTTCATGCCTCCGCATCAATTTAGCACCTTGATAAGTCTTGAAAACTCGATTTCACACATAATTTTTTTATAGTGATAACACCTCTAATTGCATCAATTGATAAAATCAAGATTGCATTGGTGAAGTCCCTTCTTCACCTTCAATCCCAGTGACAATGGATAATGCATTTAGATCTAGGTGTACTGGTAATCGAGCATCCTTTCCATATACTAATGAAAATGGAGAATGTCCAGTGCTATTATTTGGTTTTATTTTGTTGGCTCGTAATGCATTCAAAAGTTTCTTATACTAGTCCCTTTGATTTGTAGTAACTATTTTCTTGAGGATCTACACCATAGATTTGTTAGTTGATTCAACCAATTTGTTTCCTTGAGGATAGTAATTTGATGAATGTCCCATTAATATGCCAAATTTACACAAAAGGTTGTAAATTTTGAACTGGTGAATATAGAACCATTATATGTGATAAACTTCTATGGAACACCAAATATTGATAAAATATTCTCTTGTAAAAATTGAATGAGATGCTCAGTATCACCTTCTTTTAAAGCTATCATTGCATGCCATTTTGTGAAATAATCAATGGTTGTTATTATATAGCAATGGCATTTACTTCATTTTGGATTTATGGGGCCTATAACATCCAAACCCCATTGTGTGAAAGGACTTTCCACTGTGATTGTTTTCAAAGGCATAGTGACCCTCTTTTCTTTACCAGAGAATTTTTGGCATGGTAAACATGTTCTTACAAAAGCATGTACATATTTGAATAATATTGTCCAATAAAAACCAACTTGAATGATTATGTGGGATGTTACCATTGGACCAAAATGTCAACTGCAAATGCCTTCATGTGTTTCCTTCATAATTTCAATGAACTTGGAGTGGCTCGAGCATCTTAACAACATACCATCAAAATTTGTTCGAAATAGTATTCTAGAAATTATTACATAAGCATTTGACTTCATCTTCGGTGATCTCCTTTCTTTTGTTGTCATGCCAACTAGAAAGTGTCATAATTTCAAATAAAAGACAACGTTTGTGTACCATTCAAATCTTTTTATCATCTAATCTTGTGTAAAAAGGGATTCATCCTTAGATAAATCAATGTTTACAGCTTCAATACCATCGATAAGCTTGCATGATCCTTGTCCCTTTATAGCCTTTAGTGGTTTTATCTTGATATCATATTCTTGTAATTTGGCCAACCAATTGGCCCATCTTCCTTCTCTAAGCTACTGAGATAACATCATCTTGATAGGAGGATATGGTACATAAGTAATCACATGTGATGTCAAAATATAATTTCTAAAGTAGGAGACAACTTTGACCAAGGAAAATGTTTGTTTCTCGAAAGGAGAGTACTTCAACTAATATTCTTGCAAGTATTTGCTCATGAAGGAAATATAGTGTTTTTCCTTCAAATTATTCTTCTAAGTTAGTATGGCAGCAATAGTTTCTTCTAAAGAAAAAGAGTAAATTATGAAATATTTTTTAAAGTCGGGACTAAGAAGGACTCGAGCTATGGAGATTGCCAATTTTCTATCCAAAAAATATTTATGAGCTTCTTTAGACCATTCAAAAACTGGATCCTTTTTAAGCAACTTATTTATTGGTTTGACAATGGCTGCATAATCAGGAACAAATCTTCTGAAAAAATTTATTTTCCCAAAAAATGATTGGATTGCCTTGCGGCTTGTGGGAGGTTTCAATTTTTCTATTGCGTTAATCCTTTCTAGGTCTATATATATTCCATCTTTGCTCACAATGTGACCCAACAATTTCCCTTCTGAGATGACAAACATACATTTCTTAGGATTAAGGGATATGCCATATAATCTGCATCATTCAAAAACTTGTCTAAGATGTAATAAATGTTGTTCCCTTGGTTTTGAATAATTTGTTAAATCGTCTTGATAATCTGCCATGATTTTTCCTATCATCTCATTAAATGCATGATTTGTTTCTCTTTGAAACGTTGCTCCAATGTTCATTAACCCAAATGCTATTTTGATATAAGCATATGTTCCCTAAGGTGTTGTAAAGGTCGTTTTATGTTTGTCTTCATCTGCTACCGGCACTTGGTTGTATCTAGAAAATCCATCTAGCATAGACATTACTGCAGAACTAGTAACTTGTTGTAAGAACATTTCCATATTGGGTATAAGATAGTTATCCTTCACAGAAGATTTGTTCAAATCTCAGAAATCAACACATAGTTGAATTTATCCATTCTTTTTTCTTACTACCACTGGATTTGAGATCCAATCAGAATGTCTCATTGAAAAAATCATTCGTGCCTTTTCCATTTTCTCAAGTCCTAATTTTACCCAAGGTTTTAATTCAGGACTGATAATCCTTGGATTTTGTCTAACAGGTTTGGTACCTTCCTTTAGAGGTATGATATTTTGGATAATAATTTTATCATACTCTTTGAGATCGTCAGATGTCCAAGTAAAAATATCATAAAATTCTCTGAAGATTTCAACATATTGGTCAACTTCATCCTTGGTACATGTGGTACCCAAGTTTAAAATTTTTGGTTTTTGTGAAGTACCAATATTCACTTTCTGAATTTCCTGGACATTTCTAAGTGATTGTTCTTCTTATGGCTTTCTCTCCATTATTTGATCATCTCGAGTAAAAAGAGATTCTAAAAGAACAAGAACTCTAGCACTTAAATCACTTTCATGACTTAGATACTTAGACCTTTGAATTTCTGAGGAGACAACTTCTTCAATGCTTTGCTCTATGAGAAATTCATCAATATGTTCTTCATTTTCAAATATTTTCCAAAACCTCCAGTTGTTTGTTATTGATGGTAAACAAATAATCTTGACATGGAATGAATTATAAGATGATCCTGAATTAAAAGTGAAGTTGTTACTACTAATGAGTCAGCCCTTTGATTTCTTTCTCTAGGTATAAATGACATGTTAAAAGAATTGAAATTTTGGATGAGATCCCAAACTCTTTTAGTATAAGATTTCAATCTTTCTTTCTTACTGTTGTATCTTTTCTGGACTTGGTTGATGACCAATTCTGAGTTTCCCATGACTACGAGATCAATAATTTCCATTTGATGAGCAAGTATTAGTCCTTGAATCAAAGCCTCATACTCTACCTCATTATTTGCACATTCAAATTGTAATTGAAATGCATGAGGATGCAATTCTACTTGAGGGTTTTCAAAAACCACACTTGCTCCAAATCCAACTTTTGAGAAAACACCATCAAAGAACATTTTCCAAAATCCTTGGAATGGGGCTTCATCATTATATTCAATCATGATATCATCTTCACATCAAATGGCATAATTACCATGACCAACATCAATGTACTCTACCACTACCTCAATTTCCTTTTTCTTGAACAAAAAATGATTTCTTTATTCATGAGATACCCTACTGAGTCCTCCATCTTTATTTGGAGACATCATACAACTTCCATCATTCATTATATATTCTCTAAAGGGAAAGCAACATTCCATTCCTTGAACAACTCCATATGTTGCAGGTAGGTCGACCACAATTATAGTAAAAATTGTTGTGATAAGTGGTGGAGAGCTAATCCATGCACAAAAGTCCTTAATTTCTCTATATGTTGAGACTTTTCTCGACTCAGTTGCATAAGTGATTTCCCTCATTTCATAAAATTTAATGCACTCCAAGCCAATTGCTTGCATTATATAAAGAGGCATAATAGTATTTGTGGCACCACTATCTACCATACAATTATGCAATATCAACTCAGGTGTCTCCAAAGATATGTAAAAAGGAGGGATTTTTCCCCTATTCTCATAAAATGGGTAGAACAATGTTGTTGATTACCAATGATTGTCGACTCTACTCTTGTAGTAGGTTTGTCCCCATTTTCCAATACTTTGAGTATATTTTCCTTTTGTTTGGGGATTTTTACTACCTCCAAAAATGGAAGAGTAATCTGTAATTTTGTTAGATCATCAATAATATTATAAGTCATCTTCGAAGACCTTATTCTTTCATCATTTTTCTAAGAATTTTGCCCCATATTTCTGTAATTTGATTTGGAAGAAACATTTTATGGAATAGAAGGTCCACCTTTAAATCCTTTTTCTCTCTCCCCCAAGGGTGGGACATGATTTCTCCCTTGGAACTTATTTAATTGAGCCCTTGTTTGGACCACTTTATATTGTTCCTTATTCACTAGTTCTTCTTCTTCAACTACCAAGTCTCTTTCTGAAAATGGAATTGTATCATCATCCATCTCCAGGGATTAAAGAATTACAGCAGGTACTTCATTATTAACTTATGGAGGATCCAAGAGTTGATCTTCATCTTTGAGAAATTCATCATTTATTTCATCTTGTTAGCACTCAAAGTCACCCTCAGATTGTGGGAGGGTAAGCCCAGTACCCATCAGAGTTTTTGGTGGATGTTAGTTTTATGTGAGTGGAGGTCAATGGACAAAACTCAATATATGAATGATGTTCAACACAGAACTGGACAACAAATGCTCAGGGAAGTGAGGGCCACAACTAACTTCAGTCAATGAATTGAGTTTAAGTGTGAGTAGAGGGAAGACTTGGTGAGAAAGGTGAACAAGACTGCTATGAGCATCAGGCTTTCAAGCAGCATGGAGAAGAAAACTCAGACTCAAGATCACTCTTAAGCTCAAGCTTCAGACACTGAAATATGTCCAAACAACACAGTCACAACAACACAATGATCAAACCTACATCACCATGCAGCTACAACAACTCGACTAGATCCTCCATGCCCGAGCCATTCAGTGTAAGAGGGGAAAAGATCACAAGGAAGTTGATTAAAACTAATCATGATACCACTGCAATCAAACCTACATTACAATAGCATAAAAAACCTTGACTAGATCCTCCATGCCCGAGTGTTTTAGCATAGTTTTTACAAAGAGATGAAAAGAGGTTGACTTTTATTAATACTAAAGTCTCAAATCCGATACATAACCAAAGAACAGTTCTGGCATCAAAACATTACAAAATAGGGAGCTTTGCTCAACCAATTGACGACCTTAACAAAATATCAAAACTACTTATTTATACGCAGAACAGTCCCCGACTATCATGAGTGTGATTTGATCACTACATTCAAAGCATTGCATCCAAGCAGTCTTCTGTCAGACTATGCATGTATCCCTCTATCAGACGCAAGCTCAGATCGACATGGTTTTTGCAAGGAAATCTGTCCACAGGGGTACCACGGGCTGACGGTTCAGTCCCCACGATCGGACCTTCCATGCCTTCCAATTACTGAGTGATTCGAGGTTTCAACCACCAATCCTTTCATTTATTAACTAAACCCTCGAGATCGGGACAAGGATTAGTGCCTAGGGTGTGGCCACACACTTCTTGGACTGAGTGCCACGTGTCACGGCCGAATAGGTGCCTAGTGTCACGAGCGACGAGTGAGCCACATGTCCATACTGATGACTGCCATGTATCCTCTTAAAACAACGACTGAGATCTCCTTCGGGTCTCTGGGCTCCAGGAAACTGAAAACTCAAACTTATTTTTCCTTGAAGCAAAACATCCGGAGTTAAGGATATGATGACGTGTGGCCTCCAGAGATTGATGGCTGAGATCCCTTTGTGGATCCGAATTCAGAGAAATCAAATCTCAAACCTCACCCACTTCCATGCGCTTTTACGTAGAGCTATAGATCTAGCGACGCACGTCCTCTTCAATCAACGACTATGTTCCTGTTTCGAGACTTTGACCCCTTCAACTAGATCAACGACCCTTCTGCTCCCTTCTCGATCAACGATCGAGAGCTACTTCGGGTCTTCGAGTTTTTCCCCCCTTTGCTTTCCTTTGGAGCTCTAGATTTGGTGTCATGCGTCCCTCTGGATCGGATGGTTTACGCTAACTTCGGGTTTCGGGACTTCAGACCTTTGACGATTAACTTTAACATTATTTTGAAATCCCGATTCCCTCGATAATTTTCCACCATTGATCTCTCCCAATGAGATCTATGGCCCATATTTAATCTTTGCTCGACCATTGATTTCGGGCTTGGATTGAGTCGCTCTTAGTGTTGTGCTTTGTTCTCATGGTTGCGGCCTGCGACCCTCGACTACTTTATGTGATAACACATATATTACAACAACATTGAGATTTTGAAATCGGGGAGCTCTAGATATAGAATTGTCAACATTCTGGTTTCTTTTTGGACGTTCCCTGAAACTATATGTGGGTGCCCCAACATTCTGATGTTGTGGATGTGGTCTTTGTTCTTCAACTCTCCCTAACCAAGTTATCTCATTTTGCATCTGGCAAATAGGTCTATTCAACTGTGCAATTTCTGCATCTTGTTTTATATGAGTGGATTCATTTGGTAGAGGAAAGGCTCGAACATTTGGTGGTTGACCATGGAAGATTCCTCTTGCAATTATCTATCATCTACATTTTGAACTAGTGTGGACATGCTCTGATCTGAAACTGCAAGGGATATCATATGTCATTACATTCTTTCTAAAACAATATCAGAATCTGCATTGCTCTTCAACATATCCTCCTCCATTTCTTGTACTTTCTTCATAGCCTCATTTAATGTAGTAATTTAAGCAAATTTGATTGCATATTTTACATTGGCGAGCATTTCATTTTTAAAAAGTCCAAAAATGATAGGGTCATTAGGATTTTGATCTTTTGGTATGTTGGGGTCCTATAATTATAGGCAACTCGATTCTTCGACTGTGGATTTGGCATTTCCCCCCGTGATGAAGACTTCTGGCTCGGTTGACCCCCTTTTTTCCCCTCCATCCATTTCGCCCGATCCTCCATCATCCTATTGCATCCTTCATCCTCCGTTGCGCCTTCACTCCCTTGTCTTTTCGACCCATTGAGTACGCCTCACTCGCCTTCCATCCATGAATAAATGGACTTAGGATAATGAACGAATAATGTTAAAGGGTTAGTGACATTTTCTAATACTTGTTAGCCTAACAAAGTTGTTTTGATAGGATAATTTAAAATAAAATAATTGTTAGACTAACTATTAATTAATTAATTAATTAATAATTAGTTCGTTTAATAAGTAGGTTAGTTTTTAGATTAAATAAAACAATTAAAAAATATAAAACCTATATAAAAAAAACTAAATATAAAAAATAAAAAATATATAACAAAAAGTAATAAAACAAATTTAAAAAAAAAAACACAAAACATTATAAAACAATATAAAACAAAATATAAACATATATAATAAAACAAATACATAAAAAAAACAAAATACAAAAAACAAAACAAAAACATAATAATTAACATAAAACAAAACGTGAATAAAACATATAATAGAAAATTTAACAAAAACTAAAAACCTACGCTATCCTAAGTCTACCCCACCCAAAACTCCAAGCACCTTCATACCTCATGCCCCATCCACTCAAATCAAACATTTAATCAAACGGATATAAAACTTTCCGGACCCCCCCTCACCATCCGATGTTTAACGAGAGGGGGGTCCGGAATGAGGTAGTTTCCAATACCACCCCCCATCCACGTGTCTCCTCCCTATTCCATCGGACACCCCCCCCCTCCCCAAAAAAAAACCTCTTACCACCTCTGGGGGGTCTGGAATACCACCAATCACAAAAAAAATCGTTTTTTCAATTTTTTGCCTATTTTCGCCTGTTCAGCATGTCTTCGTCCAAGGCCGTTTTTGGGAAAATGAAAACGAATTTTAAGAAACCGAGAGAGGTTTTTCTCCATAACGGGATGAAGAACAAAAACCTATCTCATTTATTTTACAAGTTCCACGAGCACGGATAATCGAAGCCATCTTCGAGGCCCTTTTTTTCCATATTTTCGCTTTTCCGTTACAGTCCTGATTTTGTGGGAGTTGTTATGGCCAGATAGGGACGAATTTGGAAAAACTGAAGGAGGTTTTTATCCATAACATGCCCATATCCAATAACCTCCTTCAGTTTTTTCTTAGGTGTCACCGTTGAAGAGAAAAATACGTCTGTTTGGACCCCTTTTTCGCAGAAAACCGGTCCGTCTTTCATGGCGGATTGTTCCAGATTTGGTGGGATTTGTGGCTATTTTTGGCCGAGGTGGTTAAAACCGACTCTCGAAACTGATGGGGAGGTCTATCCTATTTATTCATAAGATTTTAATGTAAAAGGGTTCGACCTATGTGAGTTTTTCCCTTTTGGCTGGACTGTGGGCCTTGCTACCCGAGGAGGTTTTTGTCTGTAATTTCCAAATGACTCAACAGTAATAGAGAAAATGATTTACAGGATTCTTGTGTAGCAGCGTTGGTGGTGGTCCTCTTCTGTGTTAAGTTTTTTCTTCCAGTTATCATGCCATTTGTTTTCAATTTCCTATTATCGAATGATAATAATAAAGCAGAATTTATTGGTGAATACTCTGCATTTGATCCTTTGGTAGTCTTTATGTTTTCTTCTAAAGCTCAGTTTATGACTTCTTAACTACTCATTTGCTCAGTTTTCCTCCCCCATTTCTTCCTCAATCAACAACATTCAATCTTAAGACGATCCAACACCTGTTATTATCTTGCCCTGTGGAGACATTTACCTCTAGATCTGACTGGATCATTATCTTATAAATAGACCCCATAGCCCAATGGTGATCTGAGAAACTCGTCAACCACATCCTCATCTAAATATTTCAAAAACCCCAACCTCATACTTTCATAGCTAGCCTAATATCTCTTCAAACAAATTTATATCAGACAGAGAGATCCCTCTCTGAGTCTTGGAGGGATAGATCCAAGACTCGAAGTGGTTTTGATGTTGCCTCTGTGACTGCCATCACAGCCTTGGGCAAATTACAGAGCGCTAACATGGTATTCGTTGTAAGGTTCTAAAAAAATGGAGATTAAAATCTATGATCTTTCCATTCTTCTCCAAATGAATTTGAGTAAATTTAGTTAATAGGATATGATATGCAATAGGTTGAGCATATCTACCCATGAATGCATACTCAATATCATCAAAACACATGATCAAATTTCCTGGTAAAGAGAGATAACAATCACAAGCTAGGCCAATCAAAGTTTGCAGAAATAATCTGACCATAACATCATCATGCACTACTCCATGTATATCACATAATGTTAAACATTGATCCAAATGTTTATCATGATTCATTATCCCATCACCATTAAATATTGGCAATATCCCAACAAGAATATTTGGAAATTGATGTTGTTCACCTTGAAGAGCCAGAGGACTTATCCTTTGTCTTTGTCTCTGGTTTCTTTGTCTATCATTATTTCTTCCACCTTTTTATCGCCTTTCTTCTTTCCTTGGTTCATCATTTCATTCCTCATGATATGCCATCTCTTCTTGATGATCAAGAGCTGATGGAAATAAAGATATAGAAGCTTGACCATAAATTTATCGATTTGTTCAACAATCTTTCTTCTACTTCTAGTTATGGGTCCTTCAAAATATTTTGAAGCGTCTAGTATTGGCAATCTTTACTGGAATTGCATTTCAAAATTACGAGGAACTGAGGGCTCCTATTGAGCCAATAATTGTCAAGCTCGCTCTAGTTCTTCTTGATTCTTTGTTGTTTCGAGGACCAAAGCATACAACTAATTCAAAACACTTCTTTGGCCATCCAATCCAATAAGAAGATGAGGTTAGATTGGATCAGGATAAGTCATTTACAGGAGGTAAAATATTTATAATTTGTTTTGAATCCCCAATATTGTCACCAAAAATGTTGATCTCTTTTCTTGTTAGGGACAAGAGTCAACCTCCTAGGGTATTATTGAAAGATTAATCAAGATTCCCCTCTACGTTGTTTTATAGGTGGTACTCCTCTTGCTCACTCAAATATTCAATATATTTGCTCAAAACGTAGATTCATTCATTCATAACATCAACGCCCATGAGTGGACTAGGTGGTAAAATAACTAAACAAATAAACTATAAAAGAAAAATAATAATCTCACCTGTAATAAGAGAAAAGGTACATCCATTCCATCACATCCATTATTTTAGGGATTGAGAAAAAGATTTTGAAGCAAGACTCATAGACAACAAATAAGGTTGATGGCCCATAAATCAAAGAGATTTAAATGATTTCATTCATTTAGAATAATAAGATGCATAGGAGAAACACACAAGAGATCTCATTGCTTTATAAAAATTATGAAACCACAAATGTTATGAACTTCTAGAATAGCTCTCTGTGAGAATAAAAAATAATTACTCATAGATGTTCAAGTTCGAATAAAGTGTTTTCCTATTGCAAAACACAATGTTCATGATACTTAAATGATAAAAAAAAAAATTGCATTCATCCAAATGGACTGGGATGGGGCTCCTATGGACCAAATAAAATGGTATCGTTAACCTAGAAAACAAGGAGAGATGCAGTTAGGGATCATCATTATGAGTAAACGATAGACAAATAAAGCTATATGATTCACATACTGGGAAGACAAGAACGGAAATGCTTCAAAATAAAAAGCACTCACAAAAATGTAGAGGAATGGTGGATGGATTCATCAATTTCTTCTCGTTCAGATTACAGTTGGTTGACTAATGCTAAGTGATCTTCATTTTTATTTACAAATGTAACAAGCCATCGCTTAATCTCATCCTCCAAAAATTCAGTGAGGCATCGAACTAGCTTTCCCATAAAGCTTTAATCACGCCCAACTATGTGTCTAGTTGTTCTTTAATTATAACCATAGAATCTCTTATAAGTGGTGGGCCTTCGAGGTCTTTAACAATTTCTAGTGCTTTAAAGAATGCACCACTTATTTTGCCATTTATCTTTGTACAGGTGGAAATTGCATCTCCTGACATTTGTATCATTGCCATCCATCCTGCTTTTAACTATTTTATTATATGGTTTGAGGGAAACTTTTATTGGTTTCTATGATAATCATTTAAGGTAGAAACTCGTGCAATAAAGGTAGTTAAAGCATTTTTATAAAAAACTTCGTCATGTTCTCAGTACTTTTTCAAATATTCCATGAAGCTAGCGATCCTTTGTGATAAATTTCTTAGGCTTGAGCTCACTTCCCATGCTTGTGAAATAATATTAATTTTCTTATTAATATTTTTTGCAACATACAATCTAACTTTGTTGAGCAATTTGGTGACTTTTCTCACCTTTGTAGATGTCTCGAGTGTACTTGGTGGCATTTGATCTGGGGAATAATAGACAATGGTTTGGGACTCGATGTGTCCTCAAGTTCATTTATTCCCTTTTCAACCTGATATTTTCCAACTCTTGTTCTGAAATTGAATGGGCAAGGACATCTCCAGTAGCGATATACAATTTTAGGAGTCCTAAGGGTCTGGCTCTTGAGATGTCAACCTCAAAATTTCACTTCTGAGTTACTTTCTTATTTTTTACTTGGACCTTTTTAATTTGTGATTTTTTCTCTTCTTTATTATATTATGCATTGTGAAATGTCAATTACCGCTCTTCAAAAATTGTTGGCTCTTCTTGAGCCAAGTCCTCTGCAACTTGTTGGTTTTCAGTAATTCGAAGAGCTACCCACTCAGGTACAATGGTACTATCAATTTCCATGTCGGTTGCATCTCTTGGGCTTTCTGAATTTTTTGAATCCTTCTTGCTTGATCTTCTTTTCCTTTTCTACTAAGATACTATATGAGTTCTTTCAATATTAACAAGGGGTGGGTCATCCTCATTGTCTCCTCCAACACATCCTTCATTATTATCTTCTCTACTAACATTTGATTCTTGTTTCTTTGGTGCAAAGGAGGAACTCCTACATGTATGGGAACAAAAGAAGATTGAACATTGGTTGCATATTTACCTCTTTGCCTTGTTATGTTTTGTTGTTGTTGAGTGTCAGAACTAACCTCTGTGACCAAATAAACATTACATAGTTGTTTTTCCTTTTTCTTTGGGTTCTTTAGTTCGTTATCACCAATTCCTTCATCAATCTTTGTAAAAAGGTTGTTATAGCTCATAGACACCAAATGTTGTGAAAACAACACCTCGGGGATGAAAACCTAGGAGAGGTTGTGCTTCCTTCAAATTAAATGTGTTTAGCATTTCAGAGATTTTTAACAAGTGGGAGGCATTTCTTACTGTTACATTGGAAACAATAAATGGAAAATAGATAAATTGCCTCTTTCTCTTTCTTTAAAAAAGGATATACCATGCTTTATACTGTCTACATACCTCTGCAACAAAATACCTATCACAAACAAATATTGGGAGCAGAAAAGGCCTACCCTCGTAACCATATAACCTAATGTAGGTAAGATCTTCTTGATGTACCCAAACTTCCTTTCCTTTTAGAAAATCCTTGGTTTCTTGTGTTATCCTTTTTGGTGCTTCTCCAATCAATATAAATCTAAATTCTTTCAAAAATATATCTTGAATGAGAGAAAAATGGAATGGTGCCTTATGCTTCCAAAGCATAGGGTACCAAAATTGAACTAGTTTGTTCTTGACATCCATATCACTTCTCAAGAGTAACCACTCAAACACATTATAATAGGCAACTGCCAGGACCAAATACATAGTCATGAAGAATCTATGATTCTTTACATAATTGGCCAACTGAAAGGAAATCTCATTTGAGATTACCTCGGCCCAGATGAAGATAACTTCCTTTCGAAAACAAAAATGCAATACATATAAAACTAACATGGGGATATGAGAAGTAGATTCTCGTCCCATTAATCATGCAAATAGCCATGAAAAATCTCGATACAACTCAACCAACATAGTTGTGTCGATGGTTGAAAGGTCAGTTGGTATTCATGTAGAGGGAACCATGAAATCCTTTAGCAAATTAATCCCACCACCCTAGGAATCCATAAAAGACTCAGCGTCAAGAAACCTAAGACTTTTGTTGGACGCGGGGAGTCAAAGCATTCTTTTGAATATCTTGGGAGTTAGTGGAACATGGTTCTTTCCTTCGACAACTACTCGAATTGTTGTGCTTTTTTAATCAAATCTTCGGGTGCACCAAGAAACCAACTCCCCAAAGTCGAAGACTTCGGGCATGCAACCTGCATTAACTAAGCCAAGTGTCCAATTTTTTTATTATGCTTATGTTAAGGAGTTAAAATATGAAACCATTGATATGCCACAAACCAATGAAAGTCTTTATCTTGGCACATGAGAGAGTTAATTGCATCCCCATAAAAAATGATCTTTCCTCCTTCTGGTTTCCATATTTCTTATTCTTTCAAGGCACTTTGATATATGTGACACTGAATTACGAAGCTCAATTTTTTTAAAGGTTAAGTAAATGAATAGCAATTACTAAAACATGCCTTCAACACGTACAAATTTCCTTCGAAATACGGACAACCATAAATGGAAGTTACTTTGAAAAGCAAGTGGTTCATGGGAAGTGGGGATGCATAGAGGTTTTAGTTGTGTGAAGAGGAAGTTTGTGTGGGTCTTTGCACTACAGGAAATAAGAAGTTTGTGTGGAGTCTTCACACTACATGAAATAAACCAAGTGTTGTGATGTGCAGAGCATGGCTAGTGCGGAAGGAAGGTCTTATGCAGAATGCGAGGTGATAATTATGAAAAAGGGAATCTCCACACAAGGTAAGGAATCCCGCTCAAGTAAGAAAAATGGCTAAGTATAATGAAATTTCTCTGTATGTAGGAACATGATGGAACATAAAACAAATGGAAGGGAGAAAGATTTTATATATGGGTAAATTTAGAAAATAAAAGGTGATACATGAAAATGGGTCAACAAGTTGTCTAAATATTGACCTAGAGAGTTCCCCATACTTCTCATGGTGTCTTCATTCTAACACTGGAGACGTAAGTGGGGTAAATGGACCTATATTGGAACAATTGTAAGAATATATTACTCTAGATTAAAGTTGGGAGTCCAACGATTCAAATACATGCCTTTGGTGTCAAAGAAATATTGTCTACTCCTAGAGATTAAATTTGTCTTCCTTGCTTTCAAACAAGAAAGTTTAAAACCCTCGCCCACAGAAGAAGTGGGTGAGATTGCCCTTGATCAAGACCTACCAATTTTTCTGAATCTAGATTGCTACTGCTCTTAGAGATGGCCAAATCCTAGTGAACTGCCCTATCAATCCTCAATTTTGTAATGTTCCATACTTTCAATTTAAGTATTAAATCATAAATAGAAGGTATTAAAATAATAAAATATAATAAATAATAATAATAATAATAAAAGAAAAAAAGAAATTATATAAAAGAAAAAAGATGAAATAAGATAAATTACTAAAAAGGAATCAAGGAAAAACTAAATTACAAAAATGATAAGATTGCATGATTAATTACATAATGACAAGTGTAATTTAGGCATGGAACTTCTTGCATGGATGGGTAAGAAGAATTTTATAAGATGAAGGTGGAGAAGGAAGTGGAGGATGTTTTTGTTGGTGCGATTGACAAAAAGGCTTGGAAATTGGCATAGGTAGTTGGTTGAGGGCTCGGGAGCTCTAAGTTATGATTAGTGAGCGGTTGGTTGGGAGGAGAGTCTCCCCTACACTCTCTTATAGTAGGCTAGACCAAATATTGGAGCACAATAAGTGGATTCCTTCAACTCTATAAACTTCTCACCATTCACTCCTTCTTGTGAATTATGTGATCAAGCAAATTGCTATGTTTATTTATGCATTTAGATTTATTAGAATTTGAGCCATTACATATAGTACTGAGCAAAGTTCAAACCCAAAAACTTATATATTACAAAATTTGACATATTGTATTATTATTAATTATATGTTACAATGTAATTAGATTTATTAAAATTTGAACATTACATATGGTAAGGTTCAAACCCATAAACCTCATTCACATATTATACTATTATTAACTGTGTGTTACACGTGCATACATATAGTTGAAACATTGAATTTTTTTTAACTAAAATTATAGAACTTTATTAATTATGTTCTATTTAGATAGGAGACCAATACCACATGAATTAACAAAAAGAGTTAAAAAAAAACTTTTGACTTAGTGAGGGGCCCTGTTAATTTTGTTATTAGAACAATGAAACTTATAAGTTTTTTAATTTTTTTTCGGTTATTGCAAAGTTGTGAGATTTTGTTGAACTGATAACATATAAGGAAATGTCATTGAACTAAGTACAATCAATTGCTTGTGATCGTAATTGGGGAACCATGATTAATGGAAAATAATGGAGAAGCTCGTTTGAATTTAATGTTCATTTGAGTCATAGATAACGCCTTGTCTTCACGGTGGTCAGTTGTTGTCGGAGACCTTCGGACTTGCACCTCCTGCAAAGTTCGTGGTCGTTCATTAATTTTGTACTTGATCGTAATCAGTCTTGCTTTGTCTGTTTCGTCGTCGGGTGGCGACACAGAGTCGAATGCGTTGATGTTTCCCTTATACGCGCGCACACACTTTTTAACACACACACAAAAAAAAAAAAAAAAATTGCACTAGTTACTAGAGTTGGGTCATCGTAACAGGGGGTCGTTACATATGTGTTGTAGAGCTTTTTAGAAAATTTTCTAATTTTGGAAAATTTAATTTATGGAATACCAATTCTTCTTCTTCCCTTTAAAGTTTAATAGTTAATTGCTAACTCTACCTTCAACAAAAATAAATTAATTACGTCGAAAGACGTATACCTATTGATAATGGGCACAATTAATGATCTTTTAACCTTATTTAACCTTAAACCCTAATCTGATGGCTATGCATTGAAGATGCTGGCATATTCTTAGTCGTCCTCCAAAATCAATGGATCAGATTTATTGTTCATAACTTTCTTGTATTTATCAAGGCATCGATTAACATGTTTACTTTTTAACATTTACCTAATCACATTAAAAAATTAATGTAAGGATATGTAATTGCCACGTTCCATTTATCAACCTAATACAGCCAAACGTTTCATATTACCACAGAGAAATTACCATATATTAGAAGCACATATTCTCAGTATATTAGGGACACGCGTTCTCGGCCGCTACCTTTCTGCGTTCTCAGCCGCTTAGCGGCTGTGCTAGTGATATATACATTTAACACCTGTTGACGTGAGACAAGTGAATTTCCGTCAACTCACGAAATATACGAGTTGTGATTACTTCGTAACTGTCCGTCGGAAGCTGTTGACTGTTTTGTATTTTCGTGAAGTTTGATGTCCAAACCCAACGAACAACAAGATTCCCAGGAACATAAAGATTCGGTCTCCAAGAACACGCAGGCTGCAAGGATGATCGCCATTCCAAATAAAGCAAAAATCTCTCGGATCAACCATCGAAGCTCAGTATTCAGAAGTACAAAAAAAAATCATTAAGATCGTAGTGTTTGAGATCAACTTTATTCCTGTTTGTCTGCATTTTTTTCAGAAAAATTCTTGAGATTGTTCGGTTTTTAAGCTAAAAAAAAAGTTATGATTTTAGCCTTGTGCGAGAGCCGAACAAATATCAATGTAGATTGTTGAATTAGGTCTTTGTTGACATTAGAAATTTGGTGGAAGCTCTGTTTGGAGTGGAGAAACTGCAAAGAATTCGATAACTTTAGCTTAGAAGCCAATTTTCTGCTAGGAAACCAACCCAATTTTTCAATTTTGGAATCGAAAACCGTGTCTTGACGCTTCAATTTTACAATTTTGGACCTGTTTTGAGTGTTCCCTAATTCAATTTCAATAGAATGTTTAAAACCATTATATATGGTAAGAGCATGCGGACCATAATAGTCTCCAGATTTCTGTAATTTTATCAATATGGTGAATTATCAATCTGTGCATGGAAAACATCAACCAATCCAGCTGCTATCAACCATTTTGATATCCTGCGCCATGCTCGATGCCCAACAGTTAGCCGATAACCAAGAGTCACTTTTAAATCTGAAACAACAAGAACCTTCCCATCTGCTTCCTCGAGTTTATCACAAACTATCTCCATTGCTGGCAGATCATGCAAATTTGCTAGCTGCATGACGTCGATAGCCCATACGCTTTGCGACGGTAGGTTTGCGTTGACAGGAAATCCCTGGCACACGGTAAGAGAATCCATGCCGACATGATTAAAAATGGAATAACCATTTTTTAGAAACGAAACTAGTGATTATGTACACTAAATGGGGATTTGGAGGACAAACGCCAAGTGTTTGACAAAATACGAGAACCAAATTTGGCTTCATGGCCTTCCATGATGGGAGGATATGCTAGACATGGACGCGGTTTGGAAGCCCTCGGGCTATTTTATCAAATGCAATCGTCGAGTTTACAGCCTGATAATTTCCTAATTCCTCTTATTCTCAAAGCGTGTGCCAGTTTGGGAGCTCTGCGACAGGGCAAGCTGATTCATAATAGCGTTACAGTGAATGATTTGGAATCAAATATATATAGTGATGGACGCATTGCAGGTGCAGTTTGAGTGCGTAGAAGGGTTGCTTTAATCACTCTAACTTTTATTTTGAACAGGTTGATGTTATGTCGGGATCCACCAATCCTAATGCTATGTTCACTCCTGACGAGGAATGGTTTCTTATAGAAAACTTGTGTCTGTGCTTCTTCTACCACCACTCATAGCTCGTATGAAGCCTTGAGCTTTCATGTTGGTCGCATAAAATATTTCTTGAATATGTATAGCTAGATGGAACCCAAACTATACATTCCAACATAGACCACGAAGGGTACTTGGATTTTCTTTTTATCTCACTGGAACAAATTACTTCTTTTGGGTTTTGATAATTTTCTTTCACAGGTCCGATAGTAAATCGAATGGCGAAGAGAACTGGCGTCTTGTTGGAGGGGGGTTATCGTCTCTGCACTGTAGTCTGTGAAAATTAGTGTAAATCTTTGCACTGAAGCCTATCAACAAAGTGACAATTTTGAAATATCTCTCAAATCGTCTTGGCCATAAAAGAGAGATCTATTTAAAATAGGAAGTAGGTTAATAATTCTCAACTATAATAGTGATAATGTAATTGGCCTACCAAAAGGTAATTCTCACTCATTTACATATACAAGTCAAGTTAACTATCCATTTTGTTGATGAACTCATATGAAGCAAAGTTCAAAGTATTTAAAAAGTGAAGAAGTGTCATTGTACTATTAACTATCCATTTTGTCGATGAACTCATATGAAGCAAAGTTCAAAGTATTTAAAAAGTGAAGAAGTGTCATTGTACTAGGCACAGCAATGGTAACTTCAACTATCCATTTGACACAAGCCCTTCATGTCTTTGTTTGATTTCTGATACTAAATTCTATAGGAGTGATATGAATTAGTGCAATCTTTTTGTCTCAAAATTTATTAGGAAATATGGGGCAGTAGAAGCGGGTGGGGTTATTCTTTCCCCAAGAGAACATATTAAGTTGTTATATTCCTGGAACTTAGGAAATGCCTATAACAACCAAGCAGAGGTTTATGCTCTACTGTAAGGATTACAACTAGCTTGTCAACAAGGAATATATTCCTTCGTAGTCCTTGGGGACTCAAAAATTGTTATAAACTAGTTGAGAAAGAAGGCATGCCCAGAGATATGAAGTTGGCGACAATATTCCAGAGAATCTACTATGAGATTGAAGCATATCATAATGTTATACCTAAGGATATTCTCCACCAAAATAACTCAACCGTTGATAGACAGGAAAACCTAGCATTAAGAGACCCTATTGAAACTCTTAGGGTCAATGAAAGACTCTCTCTGCATCAAGTTCCATGACATTGATCAAGGTTCCAAGTATTTACCATAAGGTAGGCCTCATTAAGGTTATGATAGAAGGTTCTATCCATGGTGTTCTTTTAAAGATCGACAATACCACAACCATGTCACCCTCAAAGTCCCCTTGGTCTTATCCTCTCTTGAACTAATGGTTCCTATACTTTTCCTTGCGGTCTGTGCATCATCCTGGATCACTTGAGCATCATCCATTCCAGATAATGATTGTACAGTCCATCCCTGTCGGTGGAATTTGATGTGTAAGAGCAATTCCAGTTTATTAGATTTGATGGATATTGAGCCTGTACTTGCATGGATGACAATTCGCACACAATGCAAAGCAATTACAAGCACAAGTCTCTGGGAAGACGTAAAGGAAGACTCGACGCAACTGCAAAATTGGGAATTAGATTTGCTTGTGGACGTTCCTCTATTGAATTGGGATGTGAGTGCAGAAAGGCACCGAGCCATGGCTAGGAGAAGGACAAGCGCCCCACGATGGAGGAGAACATTGATGGAGGAAGAGTGTGCAGAACTGGTCCATTCCATTCAAGAGTTACAAATCCAAGGTCAAGGTTTGTCTGCTAAGATGCTCACTGCATTGGAAATCCCAGGGTAGGAAAGGTAAGGGCAACAAAAATTACAAGATGCATGTGCAACCATCAGATGAGAGGTGTTAGAAATGAGACTTCGTCCAAGTCCACAGTCCCCAACCCATTCAACTACAACCATTTTGGATGTGGCTTCATCCCTAGGACCTCAACAACACATCCTAGATTTGAATTCGCCATCAAAACAGGAAGAAGGTGTGATGGGCAAGAAAGACTCACTTAGCTAGATTTTATGTAGATGCCCTACTTCTGAATTTTGATCTTAGGAATATTTCATAGACTATATCAAGGAATCAATTTGGAAATATTGTATAAAACTTAGCTAAACATTAACTCTCTAATTTGCTTAACTAGTTTTCAACCTATTTTTGACATGTTTGCAAAAGCTATATTTTTGGGTCTGTAAATTTTCTCTCTACAAATTTTCTTACAGAATTTTGAATAAAATTTTCTCGAGTTCTCTTTAAAAATAAAAAATAAAAATTATTAGAAAATAAACCATCTTTTTTACTTCCTTCTCCATTTTAAACCATTGAATCATGTTGCATTTCATGTGTATGTTTTGAAGCAGTGTTAGGTGTAAGGCAACATAGTTGAAAGCCATTTTAGTTGTGAATGCAATTTGTAAAGAACCTTTTCTCAGCAGACAAATATAATTTATAATCTTGTATTGGATTTAATATTAAAATGAATTCCAAGGTTCTCTTTGTCATAAGATATCCTATTAGTCGCAATATAATTTATAATCTTGTATTGGATTTAATATTAAAATGAATTCCAAGGTTCTCTCTATCATAAGACATCCTATTAGTCGCAAAATTTTCATTTCAAAATTCTTGTAAAATAAAGGTTCACAATAAGGTTTTGACTTGCAGAAGGAAAATTTATCATTTTAATAATACTTTTTATTTTAATTTTAACTTTTTGTTTTGATAGTTTTATTTCATTCTTAATTTTTTTATTGTAATTTTAATCCTTTGTTTTGATAGTTTTATTTTATTCTTGATCTTACTAAGGATGGGTATTTTGGTCTAAACTATTTTTGAAGAAAAAAAATGAATAAAAAAGGACATTGATAAAAATCAATTATATTAAAAGAATATCACTTGATCTTGTTCCAATGACATTGCCACCTTGACCTAGATTTCTTCTACACGCATTGATGTTTATGTCTATGTTAACTAGTGTGAACAATATATGTTAATGTTTATTTTTATGTTCACTAAGAGTTTTTTTTTTGTCAGTAAGTTTGAGAATCTGTATTACTAAAGGGCGGTAATGATACAAAAAAGGGGGATTCCCTGACCTGCCAAAATGGAAACCAAGCCAGGGGTTCCCGAGTTGTGTTTTCTAAAATAGGCAAGGGGTAGGACTGGACTACCACCCTAGGAAACATATCCAATTGTTACCCGTATAAGTGCAACATACATGAAAAGGATAAACAAAATTATAGTAACAGAAGTTGAGATTGGCATAGGATTTGTTATCACATAATCCCGTCAAGACCTTGGGGGTCTGTGTTTTCTTCTTATGTCTGCGTTTTTCCTTGTTTGTCCCCTTCTGTAGACCCAGTTGTAGTTTTCTTTTCCCTCCCAGCATGTATCTTTCTTCATTACAGTCATCCTTCTCAATCAACCAGTTTTTTTTTATTTTATTCTGTCAATTCGCCTGAAAGAGATTGGTCCTGAAATTCCCCTATCTCTTATAATCGAACGATTCCTCCTACTTGTATCCTCCATCACCGAACCTTTGTCTTCTCATGCCTAAGTCTGGTCAACCAAGTCTCCATCTTCACTATCTGTAGCACCGAGAACGGTTGAACAGTTACACAAATCAAGCGAGCGGGCACAGATCAGTTTTCAATGGCGTGGATCCATCGATGGAGCAGATTGATGGCCATCGGGTGACGATGATCACAGAGTTGCACGAGGGATAGTGTCAGGCAGAGTCGCAATCTCGCGAGTCGGGAGAGCAGGGGAACAGAGTCATCAGAACTCGCGAAATGCAATGTCCCGAAGGGCCAAAGCTCGAAGTGTCAAAGGACCTGGTGTATCGATATGCCGAAGTCCCGAAGCCCGAGATTAGAGGGATCCCTTCAATCTCATGGGGATAGGTGGCGGTCGATTGAGATTTTTCGGGAGTCGGCGTTTCAAAGTTCTCGTCAACAATTGCACCCATAGCCTGAAGCCCCGAAACGCGAAATTACGGAACCCCCCGGGGGTTGGGCCCACGGTCATAGCCGGTGACCATATGGATGAGAGATAAGGGAGGCACTAACACAAGTTAAGCCCTGTCGCGATTTCGGTAGTCAGGAGTCTGAAGGACAAGGAGTTGACTCCTTCTCATCGTCGATACCTGAAATTCATGAAGCGCCTTTGGTTTTAGGGCGAGGTCATAGCCCTAGGTTACATTGAGGGTGGAGCTAGAAGAAAAGGAGGCTAGCATCCGAGCCTTGGAGAGCATGCACGTTGTCATCTCTTGTGCCTCTAGTCTCAGCCACTCTCCATGAAGAAAGCAGTTAATGAAAATTGAGTAGGTGGTTGAAACCTCAACTCAACCCATAAATGGAAGGCGTGGAAGATCTGGAGAAATCATCCCACGGTACCCCTGTGTACAGGCTTTCTTGCAAGAGCCATGCCGAGCTAAGCCCCTGTCAGTCAAGAGATTGTGTGCACAGTCTGCCATGAGATCATGTACACATAAAGCTTTGAATGTAATAACTCAACCACTCCTCTGTCATGAGTGGGAGCAACTCTGAGTATATATACTCAATTTTTTTATTTTTGTAAGTGTCGATGGTTGAGCTAGGCTCCCGATTGTAAAAGTTTAATGAAGCACTGGTTTTCCTAGTTATGCATTTGTATCTAAGACTTCCTGTTTAATGAAAGTCAACTTCTTTCTGTTTCTTTTGTAAACACTGCTTTAAGACACTCGGAATTGGAAGATCCAGTCGAGGGTGATTGTGTTGATGTGGTGTATGTTTGATCATGACAGTATTTTTTACCAATTTTAAATCAGTTCTTGTGTTATCTTTTCCTTCTCACACTGAATAACTTGGAATTGGAGGATCCAGTCGAGTTGTTACAACAACATTGTGATGTATGTTTGATCACCACGTTGTTGTAACTATGTCATCCAGGCACATTTCGGTGTTTTGTTCTTTCTTCTCCAAGCTGCTGGAAGGCCTAATGCCCATAGTATTTTTGCTCATCTTTCTCACCAAGTCTTCCCTCTACTCATTTTAAACTCAACTTCATGGCTAAAGTTAGATCAAGACCTCACCTGCTCGTGCATGCCAACCCAGTTTTATGAGTTAAAATGATATATCTTGAGTCTGCATCCATTAGACCACTATTAAACCAATTTGTGACATATAAAACTGATGGGTATCGGGCTTACCCCTGCTGCAATCCAGGGGTGACTTATGGTGCTAACATTTATGGCGTCGTTGTCGGGGACGAAGTTGAACATTTTCCGTGGGATTGAACGACAAAGCTTACTAGTTCTGAAGGTGCATCCGAACTTAGTACACCAAAGATTTCTATTGTGCACCTAGTGACTCCACTGGTGTGTCTCCGTTGAGGCGAATCCATTGGTGACCCCATTGATTCAATTGTGGCTTCCAGAGGCAGACATACGAGGTCTACTCCACAGTTGCCTTTAACAACACCTGAAGTTGACCCGAAGAAATTTATCAGGAAGGGAAAGACCCCTCGAGAAGGAGCTCCTGCTGCTAAACCAGGTATTTTTTATGATTTTCATGGTCCTTTTTTAGAAACTCCATTTACTGCTTCTCATTCCCCTATCATACCTTATATTGGAGTTTCTCGAACTTTAAATTTTGGGAGTGTTCCTGTTGAGTTTCCCCCCCCTAGTCTAGGATTAGAGTGAGGAATTCTTGTCACTCCTCTCTCCCCTGAAATTTTACCGTGGTTTAGACCCAACACCTCATGAGATTTCTCTACTCCACGTTTTACCACCCCTCCTCCTATTATTGTTACTACTGCGCGAAGAGAAGCTTATGCTCTCTCAAGCCCTGTAGCCTTTTCTCTTAATCCTCTATTGTTCCCCTTTCCTCCTGGAAGCTCAGTTCCAGTCTCTCATGTTCGAACTCTTTCCCCTCCTAGTTCTCCTCCACCTATTATCCCTATGGCAGGAGCAAATCCCCCTATGACTAGAATGGAGGCTATTATAGCTGCTAGGTATGCCCCCCTTGTTTTGCCTTAGTCCCCGAATGCCCTCCCAGCAGATGGCTACCTTAAGAAATTACCCAAGTTCACAGGCGAAGGAGACATAACCACAGAAGAACACCTTGAAGTCTTTTATAGTTTTACAGATCATCATGTCATCATGCATGCAGACGTATGGATGAGGATTTTTGTTCATAGCCTTGAAGGCGAGGCTAGGAAATGGTTTAGGGCCTTGTCCCCTGGATCTATCGATGGAATTGAGGCTTTGGATAGCGTCTTCTTGAGACAATGGGGGGATAAAAACGATTTCATGTATTATATCACAGAGTTTGGGTCCCTAAAGAGAAAA
The DNA here is from genome assembly GCA_009831015.1 of Picea engelmannii. Lineage (NCBI taxonomy): Eukaryota > Viridiplantae > Streptophyta > Pinopsida > Pinales > Pinaceae > Picea > Picea engelmannii. The sequence continues at coordinate 606,033 of ML785095.1, read as the reverse complement.
GAGGGAGAATCTATCTCTGACTTCTCCAAAATGTTCAACAAGATGTACAGTAAGATTCCTACTGAGATAAAGCCTACAGAGTCTTCAGCCAAAATCACTTATGCCAGTGCTTTTGACCTCGATTTCTACCTCCTGTTGAGGGAAAGAAGAGCCACTTCCCTGGCTCACATGCAGGATGCTGCTGTGGAAGTAGAGTCTAATATATTGGCTATTGACAAACTCAGAAATAAGACTGATAGAGATATACCCAGGAAGAGATCTGAAGCCTCCACATCTGTTTCCTCTACCCTCCCCCCTCAAATGGATGAAGTAACCAAGATACTAAAATCACTTTCGGCTAGGATGGAAAGGTTGGAGCTAGAAGGGAAGTCGATGACATAAATCCCCAAAATGTTGACAACAGAGGCAATTTCAGGAGGTCGAATAACAATGTGCCTCAGATTATGCCAAGGGAACAAAGGAACAGAAATAGGGATGATCAGAGGATTCAAACCCCTCTCCAAAATAACCTAGTTGATGATGAGGAGAGGGAAGAAGAAGAGCTTGACCTCGAAATTCATTGTATTGGAGACAATTCCTCTTTTCCCTGTTTAACTCAGTTTGCCTACGAGGACTTCCTTATGAACAATCAAGTAAATGAGCTGAGTAAGGGGGAGAAAGAAAATAATAGCAGTCCCAATAAATATAACCTCGGGTCAAATAAGAAAGAAAGGAAGTCTGACACCCATGATCAATCCCTCGTAATAGAAAAGCCTGCTAAAGATGCAACGAACTGTAACAAGGAAAGGAAAGCTTAGAATCTCTCGCCAATAACCAAAGACCCTATCTAAGAGGTAAGGGAAATTCATAAGCCTCCTTCCTCCTTTAATTTTGAGCATGAAATTAAGAAAATCATAATTCTTGTGCCCATTTCAGAGCTAGTCAAACATGAAGATTTCAAAAGGTCCCTCTCCAAGCTACTTCAGTTCGAACCATCCCACCATTCCACAGACTCAGTAAATCTCTAAGATGAAAAGTCGGCGGTCATCCTAGGTCCTATGGTAGAAGGCAGAGATGATTCATCCCCACCCTTCTACACATCCCTGAACATACATGATAAGGTGTTGCATAATTGTCGGATGGATTTTGGGGCATCTCATAATCTCATGCCCAAAACCGTCATGGACGAATTGGGACTAGAAGTCACAAAGGCTTACCATGATTTGTATTCCTTTGACTCTAGGAGGGTGTAGTGTCTTGGGGTTATCAAAGATTTGGTTGTAACCTTGTTTCAGCTGCCCATGAAAAGTGTGGTCATGGACGTTGTGGTAGCTGATGTTCCCCCCATGTTCAGCATGTTGTTATCAAGATCATGGATAAAGAGACTTGGTGGAACCTTGCAAATGGACCTCACATATGCGACTATTCTGGTGTTCGGAGGTGAGCAGAGGAGACTGTATAGAGAAGCTCAGATGGCCTACATCATTAGTGATGAAGTTGATCCTACCAATCATCCCATCTTTGCCCTTGATATTGATTTGGGATCCAGCTTGTTGCAACTCACCAACACCCCTGAGGCTCCTCTTCAAATCAGAAAACGACATGTTCCCTTTCATGAAGTACCTCCCCCAACTACTGTTGTGTGGAAAATGTTCTTCGACGGAGCATCTTCTATAGAAGGTGTTGGTGTTGGAGTGGTCCTTGTTTCCCCTGGTCAGGAAACTATATCTTTGTCCTACAAACTATAATTTGAAGCTACCAATAATGTGGCAGAGTACGAAGCTCTTGTTTTGGGCTTAAGGGTTGCAAAGGACATGGGGATTAAAGAGATAGTTGTGTTTGGAGATGCTGAGTTGATTACCCAACAGATCAGAAATATTTATCAAGCCAAACACCCTCGGCTTAGGAGCTACAAAAAAGAAGCCTGGGACCTCATCGACGGTTTTTTCCTAGCTTTCAATATTTCCTTTATTCCAAGAGAAGATAACATTGTGGTTGATTCTCTGGCTATTTCAGCAAGCAATTTCAGAGTCCCTCTGCCACCCAAACTCAGGTATGATACATAAGTGAAATACAGGCCCTCCATACCTGACAATGTCAAGCATTCGAAGGTTTTTGAGGATGATTTTGAAATCAAAATATTCCTAGAGATTGTTGAGGAGTTTTCAACATTACACATTGATCAAGACCCTACTCCTGAAGCCAATCCTTATGCTAGTGACCTTCTAAACAAGATTGTTGATCATCATATTGTTCAGCTACCTAGCAATCACATTCCAAAGGGACTGGTTCCTTTAGAAAGGCTTTTCGATAGAAATGATATGGCGGTAAAGGGCAATATTTCAAATGATGATGTTGATGCAACCGAGTGTAACATTGGCACAGAGGAGGAGCCAAAGTTTGTTAGATTCTCAAGCAGCTTGATAAGAGAGCAGAGGGTCGAGTATGTTGAGTTATTAAGGGAATTTGTTAATGTATTTGCATGGACCTATGAAGACCTCAAAACATATGACACAACTGTCATCGAGCATAAGATCCCACTGAAAGAGGAGGCTAGGCCATTTAGGCAGAAATTAAGACAAATAATCCTATGATATTGCATATCATGGAGAGAGAGGTGAAGAATCTTTTGGATGCCCAAATCATTGTCCCTTTAAGATATTCCGAATGGGTGGCCAACCTGGTCCGGTTAGGAAAAAGAACGGAGAAATTAGACTGTGTGTTGATTTTAGGAATCTGAACAGGAGTTCAAAAAAGGATAACTACCCTTTGCCAAAAATGGAACACATATTACAAAGGGTAATTGGTGCATCAAGGATATCCATGATTGATGGCTTTTCGGGATACAATCAGATCTCAGTCCTGACTGAGGACAGAGAAAAAATGACCTTCACCACTCCTTGGGGTGCGTTCATGCCCTTTGGATTAATAAACGCGGGGGAAACCTTTTAGAGAGTCATGGATATCGCTTTCGTCGGAGAAAAGGACAAGTTTGTGGTTATCTATCTGGATGATATTACAGTCTTCTCCAGATCAGATAAAGAGCACTGTGAGCATTTAAAAAGGGTTTTCTTGAAATGCAAGAAATTTGGTCTCTCCTTAAACCCCAAGAACTCGTTGTTTTCCATGAAGGAGGGAAAGTTGTTGGACCACATAGTATTAGCCGAGGGAGTCAAGATCAATCCCAGCAGGGTGGAAGTGATCCAAACATTATCACTCCCAAGGTCCAGGAAGGAAGTCCAGTCTTTTCTAGGAAAGATTAATTTTCTAAGGTTTGTTTCAAATTTTGTTGAATTGGTAAAACATATCACAACCATGCTCAGGAAAGGGAATGAATTAAAGTGGACTGTTGAGCCCAAAGAATCCTTCAGCTAGATTAAGAAAGCATTGGCCGAAGCACCTGTGTTGATCAGCCCTGATTATTCTAAATATTTTATGATCTTTTCTTTTGCTTCTCCTGATATAGTGGCAACGGTTTTGTTGCAGAAGAACGCCAAATGGTTGGAACAACCTATTTCATTTTTTAGCAGAGCACTGAGAGATGCAAAGATCAGATATGACATCGTGGAGAAGCAGACCTGTGCCTTAGTGAAGCTCTCAAAGCATTCAGGGTCTACGTTTTGCATTCAAAAATCATTGCATATGTCCCTTCAGCCTCTCTGAAGGACATTCTTATTCAGCCAGACATAGACGGGAAAATGAGCAAATGGATTTCCAAAATCCTTGAGTTTGATCTGGAAATAAAGCCCACCAAGATAGTTAAAGGGCAAGGTTTAGCCAAGTTGTTGGCCGAATCTAATTGTAGAGCCTTGGAGGTTAATTTCATCAATGTTTGCTTAGAAAATCAGCAAGCTGAATTGTCCAACAAAGGTTCTTAGGACAACTTGCCATTAGCAGAGTGCACCTGGTATGGAGACATTATATATTTTCTGCAAGAATTAAGGCCTCCTGGCAGAATGGGGAAAAGCAAGGCAAGAGCTTTAAAGCTCAAGGCAATCAGATATTGCCTTGTTGACCAGGTCTTGTATTGGAAAGACCCTCTAGGAGTGCTTCTGAGATGTCTAGACCCACAGGAGGCCCAAAGGATTATGTTTGAGTTTCACAGCAGCCTGTGTGGAGGACACCATTTATGGAAGACCACAACCTACAAAATCCTCAAGGATGGGTACTACTGGCCCACTTTATTCACGAATGTCTACAAAAATATCAGAGCCTACATCAAATGTAAAAAATTCTTAGGAAAGCAGTAGCTCAAATCTTTGCCACTAAAGCCTGTAGTAGCTTCAGGACCCTTTTAGCAATGGGGGTTGGACTTCATTGGGGAGATTCACCCTCCTTCAAGTGGTCAACACAGCTAGATCCTAACTGCCACAGACTATTTCACCAAGTGGATAGAAGTTATCCCCACGAGGAGCGCTTCTCACAAGGTAATTATCATCTTCTTAGAAGATATCATAGCGAGGTTTGGTTGTCCCAGAATTATCACTGATAATGCTGCATCCTTCAAGTCTGAGCCATTGATTAAGTTCTGTGAGCAGTTTGGGATTTCATTAATTCACTCCACCCCTTATTATCCCCAAGGCAATGGATTGGCAGAGTCTTCTAACAAGAGTATGATCAAGCTCATTAAAAGATTGTTAGAAGACAATAAGAAGGCATGGGATTCAAAGCTCAAATTCACTCCGTGGGCAGATCGAGTGACAATAAAGAGGTCCCTAGGCATCTCCCCTTTCCAACTTGTTTATGGGACATAAGTTGTTTTTCCTTCTCAACTGGTTCTACCTGTAGCAAAATTCTTTCAGGATTATCAAGGAGAGCTCGACAATACGATCAGAAGGATTCATCAACTGGTGGAGGTCCAACAGACTAGAGAGCAGGTGATGGACAGAGCTCATGACCTTCAGCAAAGAATCAAGCAAGCCTTTGACAAAAAAGCGAGGAAAGAAGAGTTCTAGCTGGGAGATCTAGAGCTCAAATGGGATGCACCCAGACAAAATAGAGGAAAGCACATTGAGTTTGAAGCCCTCTGGATCGGGCCCTTCAAAATCTCTGAAGTATGTTTAAATAACACTTACAGGTTGCAGGATATGTTGGGCAAGGAGGTTTTTAATGGCCCTGTGAATGGGAATTTCCTAAAGAAGTGCTTTATTTGAGCCACAAGTGGCTCCCCTATTATTGTAAATATTGTTTTCCTATTCGTTTTTCGGCATTTATAAAGACTCCACAACCCAACAACAAGGCACTGGAGCCGCGCGTTCTTTGCAGCTCGCAAGGAGCATACCATCCCCCATGGAGCCTAATGTTATCACATAATCCTTTCAAGACCTTGGGGGTTTGTGTTTTCTTCTTATGTCTACGTTTTTCCTTGTTTGTCCCCTTCTGCAGACCCAGTTGTAGTTTTCTTTTCCCTTCCGGCATGTATCTTTCTTCATTACAGTCATCCTTCTCGATCGACAAGTTTTTTTTTTTTTATCTGTCAATTCACCCGAAAGAGATTGGTCCTGAAATTCCCCTATCTCTTCTAATCGGTCAATTCCTCCTCCTTTTGTCCTCCATCACCGAACCTTTGTCTTCTCATACCTAAGTTTGGTCAACCAAGTCTCCATCTTCACTATCTGCAGCACCGAGAATGGTTGAACAATTACACAAATCAAGCGAGCGGGCAAAGATCAATTTTCAATGGTGAGGATCCATCGATGGAGCATATCGACGACCATCGGGTGACGATGATCACAGAGTTGCACGAGGAATAGCATCAAGCAGAGTCGTGATTTCGCGAGTCGGGAGAGCAGGGGAGCAAAGTCATCAGAACTCGCGAAACACAAAGTCCTGAATGGCCAAAGCTCGAAGTGTCAAAGGACTTGGTGTATTGATATGCCGAAGTCCCGAAGCTCGGGATTAGAGGGAGTCGTCCGATCTCGTGGGGACATGTGGCGACCAATTGAGATTTTTTGGGAGTCAGCATTTCAGAGTTCTCGTCAACAATTGCACCCATAGCCCGAAGCCCCGAAACGCGAAATTACGGAACCCCCCGGGGGTTGGGCCCACAGTCCTAGCCTCTAGTTATAGTCGATGACCATATGGATGAGAGATAAGGGAGGCACTAACACAAGTTAAGCCCCGTCGTGATTTCGACAGCCGAGAGTTTGAAGGACAAGGAGTTGACTCCTTCTCATCGTCGATACCCAAAATTCACGAAGCGCCTTTGGTTTTAGGGCGAGGTCATAGCCCTGGGTTACAATGAGGGTGGAGCAAGAAGAAAAGGAGGCTAGCCTTCGAGCCTTGGAGAACATGCACGTGGTCGTCTCTTGTGCATCTAGTCTCGGCCACTCCCCATGAAGAAAGCAGTTAATGAAAATTGAGCAGGTAGTTGAAACCTCAGCTCAACCCATAAATGGAAGGTGTGGAAGATCTGGATAAATCATCCCGTGGTACCCCTGTGTACAGACTTTCTTGCAAGAGCCATGCCGAGTTGAGCCCCTGTCAGTCAAGAGACTGCATGCACGGTCTGCCAGGAGATCATGTACACGTAAAGCTTTGAATGTAATAACTCAGCCACTCCTCTGTCGTGAGTGGGAGCAACTTTGAGTATATATACTCAATTTTGTTATTTTTGTAAGTGTCAATGGTTGAGCTAGGCTCCCAATTGTAAAAGTTTATTGAAGCACTGGTTTTCCTGGTTATGCATTTGTATCTGAGACTTCTTGTTTAATGAAAGTTAGCTTCTTTTCGTTTCTTTTGTAAACATTGCTTTAAGACACTCGGAATTGGAAGATCCAGTCAAGGGTGATTGTGTTGTTGTGGTGTATGTTTGATCATGACAGTGTTTTTTACCAGTTTTAAATCAGTTCTTGTGTTATCTTTTCCTTCTCACACTGAGTAACTCGGAATTGGAGGATCCAGTCCAGTTGTTACAACAACATTGTGATGTATGTTTGATCACCGCGTTGTTGTAACTGTGTCATCCAGGCACATTTCAGTGTTTTGTTCTTTCTTCTCCAAGTTGTTGGAAGGCTTGGTGCCCATAGCAGTCTTGCTTATCTTTCTCACCAAGTCTTCCCTCTGCTCATTTTAAACTCAATTTCCTGGTTGAAGTTAGATCAAGACCTCACCTACTCGTGCATGCTAACCCAGGTTTTTGAGTTAAAACGATATATCTTGAGTCTGCATCCATTAGACCACTATTAAACCAATTTGTGACATATAAAATTGATGGGTATCGAGCTTACCCCTGCTGCAATCCAGGGGTGACTTATGGTGCTAACAGGATTGACGTGACTGACTTGACAATAGACTAACCAGACATTAATCCAGGATGATGATATTTTTCTTTCCTTCATCCGTCGAGCCTTTGTTCTGCTCCTTTTCAGGGACTGTGCGATTCTTTCTGATATGTGTTGGCGCTCCATTCCCGTCAACTAGCGTGATGTCCATGTGATGGACGTAGCGCATGTAGAGGTGGAATTGGGCAACCAATCATTCCAGCTTGGCTTTCTGGTCCGTCTCAACCTCAGTTAGCAGTTTGGTAGTGGTCTCCAGACTGTTGAGGCGCCTCAAGATTTCATTCAGTAGCTTTGTGTGTTCCTTGTTATTCTCCCGTCTGGTGTCCTCCCTCTGCGAGCTCACTTTACCAATTAGCATCTTTGTTTTCCATGCCATCTCCACCGTCTTGTGGTAGAGGGTTTCCCTAGGCTGCGTTTCTCCTGGGTCAGTTACCAAGTCTGCTTCCTGAGCCAGAGCATCCCAGGTTTTTCCCTTATGCTTTTCATTGATTGCCTTCTCCAGTCGGGTAATGGTTGCCTTTCCTTTCGGTGCAACCAGAGTATGAAAGGTTCCCTCTGCATCTTTTGCCACTTGTTCTATCCTTGAAAGTCATCGGGGATTGTTCAGTGTTCCCTTCCCCTGAGGATTGCTTTTGTTGTTCGTTTGCTTCATTCGCACCATCCCTTCTGGTCTAAAGCTGCTCCTTTGCTGCGTTCTCAACCTGTTCCTATCTACCTGAGGGTTCCTCCTTTACTTATCCTTGTGTCTTTTGGTAGCCTCTGCAATTGCGTTCTTTTGTTTGCCTCTCTTCCTACTGTTCGATCTCTTATTGAACTTCCACTGCTGCAAGCTCATCCTTCCAATCATTGTTTGCCCGTAGAGGTGAAACTTCTCATCCTTTTTTCCGGTCACAGTCCGTATGGTCATAATGACTCGACCGTTATTCATGTACTAGCACTTGCCCCTGCTCACTTGATATCCTTCTTGGCCACTCCTCGTACCTGGCCCTTAGCGTGGTGGAAAGATACTGGTCCGTGTCAATCCTTCTTACCTTTCGTCATTAGCTATGTGTTGATTGTCATCGATGCTTTCCCACGGGCTTCCCCCACAGATCTTACTGTTGACATGATCTTGTTGTTGTGCCCTCACCTATTGTATGATTTGATCTTGCATTGTGATTGGTGATCAGGTGTTGGGCAGTCATCTCTTGCCTGGGTCCTTCGGGCCTTTCGCTACCCTCCTTGATGTGACCTTCCTTGCTTAAACTATTGGCCTGATATTTTGTCGCTAGTTGGGTGCAGTCCATTCTAAATTGTCCTTGTGGGATGTTGGACCATGTAGTATCTAGTTCTGGTCCTTCCTTGCTAACCCCCTCATTGGCAATTGTGTCCGCTAGGCCATTTGGTAACCTGCGAATCCAACGCAACTCCACGGTGTTAATCATTTGCAGATGCTCCTGGATTTTTTGTAGGGAGTGTGCCAAGCGCCAATGTTTCTGAACCTTGCCCAATCTGGTGTCGTTTTGGATTCTCTTCACCGTGTTGATGACTAGGGTGGAGTCACCTTCCACGATAGTTTTGGTCATCCTTTCTCGTCTTAGAATTTCGAGACCGAGCTCCAAGGCTCCAAATTTCGCTGCATTATTGGTTGAGTTACCCAGGCTCCCAGCGTACAACCTAATTATGTTGCCCCCGCTATCTCTGATCACCCCTCCCTTTCCTGTCATTGTTGGGTTTCCTTTTTCCGCCACGTCAAAGTTTAACTTGAGGAACCCTACCAGAGGAGGTGTCCAGTTGCACGCTCCTAATTGGAGTTGCGGTGGCCGCCCTACCAGTGTGTTGTTGCGCCCGTCTTTTAGGTGGAATGTTTCCAGGATTCGGGAGTCCTAACCTGTGAGTTGCACTCTTTCGGTCTGGCAGTGGAAACTCTGCATCGTTTCTCGGATTTGTGAGATTATTGCTTCCTTGAGTTTCCCTTCCTGGAGGCTTTCATTCCTGAATATGCGTTCGTTCCTTTCTTTCCATATTGCCCAGATGATCATCCTTGGCATGAGGTTCTAGCAGAGGTTTACCATTTCATTTTCAATGTAACTCTCATTCCAATTGTTGATGGTTGCGTTGATGTTACCACGCGTCCTATTGGATTGGTGGAAGATGTCTGTCGCCCAGTCCCACATCTCTGTTGTGTAATTACATTCATTGAGGAGGTGATTTGTTGTTTCTTCTTTAACTTGACAGAGGTGGCATCGTGATGGGCCTATGAACCCTCTTTTCCTTAGGTTTTCCCAGGTTAGAATTCGGTTGTGAAGTACTATCCATTTGAACATTTTGATTTTTGGCCACTAGGGGCTGCCCCAAATCTTTCCCCATTGTTGCACCGGGTCTTCTTGGTCCTGGTCTGTAATGTAATTCTAGATTTCTTTTAAGTTGAATTCCCCTCCATTTTTCTTGCCCCATCTTAGTTGGTCCTCTTCTTCTGAAACTACAATTTTCCTTTTCCCCATTTCCTCCTCCACCTCTTTCGTTATTGTTGCGATCCAGTTTTTGTTTTGTGGATTGAGTTTGTCCCAGGTCCTCCATCTGTCGTGGTCATTTTCTTGTTTCCAGTAGTGATGGATTATGGTTTTTCCTTGCGCTATCATCTCCTGTTGGAGTTCCTCCTTGTCCAGATTTTCCATTCTGGGTTCTTGTTGCCACACATCTTCCCATAATCTGGTTGTTTTACCATTCCTCACTTCCCGGAAACTATGTTTCTGGATCCAGGTTTTGTTGCGCCGGGCTAGATTCCAGATGGTTGATCCTTCTCTTGTGCCCGTAAAACGAATTCGATCTTGGTCGTTGATGTCCGGGGCATACTTGGCCTTCCAAAGGGTTGCCCACGGTGTTGACTTTTCTTTGACCCATCTCCACCAGAGTTTCGCCCCATAGGCTTCATTGGTTACTTATGGGTCTTGTAATCCCAAGCCTCCTTTGTATTTTGGTTTGCAAAACTTTTCCCAGGCCACTAGGGCCCATTTTTTCTTGCTTTCCGCTCCATGCCATAGGAAGTCCCTTTGGATGGCTCTTATTTTTTGGAGTATTCCTTTGGGAGTGGGAAACACTGACATCATATAGGTCAAAATTGCTTCCAGGACCGCCTTGGTCAGGACAAGTCTCCCCGCAAGGTTGAGGGATCTATAAGTCCAGTTTTTCACCCTCTCCTGTAGCTTGTTGATCACTCCTTCCCATGTTGCCATTTTGCATGCTCTGTTAGTCAAGGAAATTCCCAAATATTTTTGTTGGGAGAGTTTGCATTCAAACCCCAAAATATTTGTCAGGTTCCTTTGGATTGTTGGGTTGGTATTGAAGAAATATATCATGGATTTGGAGTGATTGATCTCCGCTTCCGAGGCTTCCCCAAACTCATCTAAGATTCTTTTGTAGGCTTTCGCTTCCTTGACTGTGGGTGTTCCATGGAGTAGGGTGTCATCCACAAACTGTTAGTGCGTGGAGGTAGGGCCATTTTCGAAGGGTTTAATGCCTTTTATTTCCCCTACTGCTGTTGCGCTTTTTATGCTTCGACTGAGTCCTTCCATCATCAGAATGAGCAGGAAAGGTGATAGCGGGTCTCCTTGTCTGATGCCTCTTGAAGGCCATAAGGGTTTGGTTGGGGCTCCATTTATTAGCAGCGAGTAGCTAGTTGTTGACACTAGGTTGACAATCCAGTTGATCCAGTGTTGCACAAAGCCAAAAGCTTCCAGAGTCTTCACCATATAGTGCCAGTTGATTTTGTCATAAGTCTTTGCTAGATCAAGTTGGATTATCATCCCCCCTTTCCTCTGGGTTTTCAGTGTGTGTATCAGTTCATGGACATGGATGATGTTGTCCAAAATTTGTCGCCCTTCTACAAAACCCGCTTGTTCCTGTGAAATCAATGAGGATAGGAGAGGTTTCAGTCTATTGGCTATGACTTTGGAGATTATCTTGTAAACCACATTGCATAGTGTTATGGGTTTGTAGCGGTCTGGGGTCCTGGCTTCATTTTCTTTGGGAATTAGAGTTATCATTGTGGTGTTTAGCGCTTTAAGAATGGAGGCCGAGCGTCTGTAGTCTTCCACCACCCCGTAGACGTCATATTTGACCACTTCCCAACCAGCTTTGAAGAATTCTGTTGTGAAACCATCTGGACCTGGGGCCTTTCCATTGGGCATCTCCTAGACCACTTGGTCAATTTCCTCCTTAGCGATGGGTTTGTTTAGGTTGATATTTTGTTCCTCAGTAACTAGCTTGGGGATGTGCTGAGTTATACTTTGTATGGCCTCCATTCGATCTTGGTTGGGTTCCTGGGCTATCCCATGGAAATGGTTTACCAATATATTTTCAATCTCCTTATGGGACTCTCTCTCGATCCCATCCTGATCCTGAATTTTTAGGATTTTGTTGTGGGTTCTTCTAGCAATGGTGGTTCGGTGAAAAAACCTTGTATTCCATTCACCTTCCTTTAGCCACCTGATTCTGGACTTTTGGCGCCATAGAGTCTCTTCCTGCTGGCATCTTGCTTCCCATTCTTGGTTCATTTGGATCTCTTCCTTTTTTCGGTCCTCTGTATAACCCTTGTCTATGCATATTTCTTGGAGGTTCCTCATTCTATTTTCAATCATTCTTTTTTCTTGGTTTATGTTTCCAAAGATTTCCTTGTTCCAGTCCTTTAGTTTATGTTTGATGTACCGAAGTTTCTTGTAAAGTTTGAGCATCCTTGTCCCTTGTTCAAGTTGTGGCTCCCGCCACCAATGACTGATGTTCTCCTTGAAGGTGAGATGTTCAATCCAAAATTTCTCTAATCTGAAAGCTTTGTTTTTCAGTGTGGTTTGGAAGTTTGCTTCCGGTTGGACTGGCCAGTGGTTTGAGCCCCCCAGGGAAGGATGTTGCAGTCTAAAGTTAAACCCTGTAGGATGATGGACTCCGACACCAAGAATTTGTCTAGACTCATCGCTATCTGATGTTGATTTATCTGTTTGTTGTTCCATGTGAACTAGCCATTATTGGTCTTGATGTCCACCATCTCCATTATGTCAACGAAAGTTGAAAAGTCTTTCGCATCTCTATTAGTCTCCTGGTGCCTCCTTTTTTCTCTGCAAGTGTCGTGATGATGTTGAAGTCCCCGACCAGGCCCTAGTGGGGGTTGTTGGAGTGGGCTTTTAGGTTTTCCAGGTCTAGGAGTAATCTTCTCTTCTCTTCCAACATCTGGGGACCATACACATTAGTGCATAGAATCACCTCTGTGTTACCTATGATTTGCATGCTTACCGAGAGTGTGTATCTAGTGGCTTCGACTGCTAGTAGATTCATCACTTGTAGGTTCCACAGAGTGAGAATACCACCTGCCATCTGTTGTCCTTCGACAACCAACGTCTTGTACTTGCTCCATTGGTTTTTGTTGATTGTTTCCATTCTATCTACCGTACATTTTGTCTCTTGAATGAAACAAAGGTTCGGTTGTTCCTTCCTCGGTCTGTTTTTAAGGATTATTTGTTTTCTTGGGTTGTTTAGGACTATAATATTCCATGTTATAATCTTCATTTAAACATGTGGGGGGGAGTTAGGAAAGAGCTTCTTGATCTTACCTGAGTTTATCAGCAGGGATCCTAGTTCCTGTAGGGATACATTGTTTGATTTCCTGTCTTTCTTCCTTCACGTCTGTTTGGATGAGAGTTGTGGTTGTCCCTCACCTACTTTGATTCCTAGGTGTCTTATCTCCCTGTGCGTGTGCTTGAGCCCTTTGGATTTTTCTTCCTCCCTTAGGAGGAATAGGTATTGGATGCGGTCTAGTTGCTTTGTTGGTACATTGTCTATGCCCTGCCTTTTCCATTGCTCCAGTATGTTCAGGAGATTTATTCCTTTCTTCCCACAATATCTCCGAGGTCCGGATCTTCCGTGCCTATCTCGCTTGGTGTCATTTCCGCGTCTCCGTCTACCTCCTGCATGGGTGTGTTGGTGTCTCGGGTTTCTCCGTCCATAGGATTTGTGCTAGCCCCCTAGTCCATCTGATTGCTTGGATTGTTTGTGTTCTCATTTGTGGCTTGGTCCTTAGCTTCTTTAGCTTTTTCCTTTTCTTTTCCTCCTTCTTCCCCTTTGTAGGTTTTGTCTCGCCCTTTCGTTCTGGTCCTGGCTTCCAGATTGCTTCCCATTGGGGTTTTATTTGGTTTCTTGTTTTCTTTGTTTCTGTGGTTCGGTTTAATAAACCCTTCCTCATCCTGTTGTATTTTGGTGTTTTCCGCTTCTTATTTTTTATTGAGAGGGCATTCTCTGAATAGGTGTCCATGTTCATGGCATCTTCTGCATCTGAATGGGATCTGCTCGTAATCAATGCTTTGTATCCATTCCTCATCCCTGAATTCCAGGCTTATGGCTTCTAGGAGTGCCCCCGAAACATCCATCTCTATGTGGATCCTTGCATAGGAGATATATCTCCCTTTTAGGGTTGCTTCCGATGTCTTCACATATTTTCCCAGTTTATTCCCGATTGCTTCGAAGGTAGAGGGTAACCAGTAGTCTAGTCACAGGGAGTAAAGCCACAGCCAGACGGGTACACTCTTATAGGTTTCTTTCTATGGGGAGAAGTTTTTGTTGATTAAGGTTGGTTGTCATTGATGTCAACCCTTAAAGAAAGAACCGTAGCACAAAGTTTTGGGTAATGGACCCAATAGTGTTTGATTTAAATATGACTCATTATTGTTTTGTCGTGGTTGATAAGAAGTAAATATGGATGAACTCCAAAGTGGTCCCCTTATGGTGAAAGCCCTCACGGGAAGACGCTTTGTGGAGTAAGAGAACCCGTGCTTAATTATGGAATAATGAGATGAAGGAAAGTGAATTTGTCAGGGAAAATATCCTACATGGATAGTTCTTGTCATTTCATTTCCGGTGGTATGTGGAATGTCACATAATTCCTCACGGTTAGAGAGTTATGGCCATGAGAAGTTGGAGACCCTAGGTTTGGGTAATGGACCCAAGTTTGTTTGATGGGTAATGGTATGAG
>ML785095.1:566631-579596 GCA_009831015.1 Picea engelmannii | reverse complement strand
TGGTGTACTGTGTATGTGTATGATTGTTCATTTGTTCATTGCTTATTTACTCTGCAGTTATTGGATAATAATGCTTCATTGATATAGCACTTGGATTATATGGTTAAAATGGATTAAATTTCTCTATTATTGATTCACCCCCCTTCTCAGTAATCGAACAGTTTTCCCTCCATGGCCGCATGTACAGCCTTGCTGAGGCATGGAAGTACGACCCCCCCTCAAAGACTTTGTCCTTGTCCTCTAAGTTCATGAATACTACTGTGAAGAAGCCTTTCGAACCTAGATGGAGTTCCACTTCCCCATTTGGTTTCCAATGTTATTTTATCCAGTTGCGTAGCGTTCTTTTTGTGGGAAACAGACCCATGAACTTGCAGATTAGTGAACGTGTCTTCATCTGGTCCCGGTATAGTTGCGTTTGTGGGTCTTCCAGTATTACCTTGGGTATCAGTGTTGTTTTTGGTTTGCACGGGTTGCGCCCTTCTACCCCACTGGGGTTCTTTGGTTCTTGCATTGCATTCTGGGTTTCTTTGGCTTCTTCCCCCATGTGGTCCCTTTTTTTCGAGTTGCTTTCCTGATTCTTTTCCGGTTCGGAACCCGAGGTGCTCGTCACTGGTTTCTTGAAACCTCTGTCTCGGGGTCCCTTCCCACTGTCCAACACTACCTACTTGTATGAGGGGGTTCCATTACTGCCCCCTTTGGTAACCATGTTGTGCTATGCTGTGTTCACGACTGTCAAACCCTAGCTTGTTCCGAGTTAGTGCTTCCGTTCGTTTTAGTAATCTATTCTACACATAACTTTACAAATGATGTGAATTTTCGTTTTCAATAAACGAAGTTTTTTCTATGTTCACTAAGAGTTAACAAGTGTGAATAAATTGTTTTTCTAAAGATAATTAATGCAAAAAAATAATATAATTATTTGTAACACCCCACTTTTGATCTCCGATGTAGCATTGCATAATTTTAAATATTATGAATGGATGGAGGCCAAGCAATGTAATATGTAAACATTGTACATTGGAAAATAATAAAATGAAATACGTCGTTGACTATAGACGGGTAAGGACCAAAGTAATGGGGGGCTATGATTCCACAATAAAGGGGGCTTAATTGGGGGTTTGAGGGGTTTCCACATGCCTTGAGTCTTGACCTTGGAATTTTTCTTTGGAGTTTATGCTTCATATGGAGGAGATAAAAATCACTATAAGGTCTAAATAATGACAATGCCAATCGAGAAGCAATTGTTGTCAATTAACCAATTGAGTTAAATTATTGAGATAATGACATGGGTCATTTTAAGGAACTATATAAAGGTAATAACCCGTGAATGCCTACAAGACATGAATAAAGTAGACCAATAGAAAATTATGAAAATTCTGTAGGCAAAAAGGGGTAAACACCTTAACATAAAGGTGCTATTCTTGGTTAGTAAAAAATTAGTGATAGTTAAGCAGGGTGCCCAATTTGAATCACAACAACATGGAATTGTTAAGGTTAGAGTGATTAATTAAAACACATATGATTCCTTTAAGGTGTATACCTAATGGATAACAATGAAGTGCTAGGGGAACTATGAAATGTAATAAAGCCCAAGAAAAATTTATGCAACAACAATGACATAATTTCTATCTAGTGGTAAGATCCCTTAAGGAGAGTGATGATGGATGGAGAAACATGAATGATGACTAAGGATGATTGGTAAGGGTCATAGTGATGACCTGTATAATTTAAAAGTGTCAAAGATAGGAAGTTATGAACACTCGTAATTGGTGAGGAGGAATGACAAGTGATAGACTGAGAAAAGGTTTAAAGGTTTAATATTCAAGGATAACAATTATCTACTTTTTGGAAAAGGAAATAGATGATGTATTAGGTTGAGTCTTAGAGATAAATGAACAAACACCTAGCATAAAGAATAAGGAGTTGGTATGCCTATGACTGGTTGTGTATTTTGATTAGATGAATTGATTCTTCCAAGAGTGAATGTTGCTAACTTAAATAATGATAGCCTACTCTTTACATGCTATTAGGTATAACCATCCTTGCATGAATAAACAAAACATGTAAAGTGACGTAAGAACCTTGGGTAATGATTAAAAGATATACAAAGTTGAGAATTTGAATTTTGATGCTGATGATTTAAGGCATGCTAGTAAGGGCAACAAAATGTTAGTGTTGAAATTCACTGAATTTCACTATGAGGGAAAATAATACATGCCTAGAGATTGTGGCACTAGATGATGGGGGCTTACTTGAAAGTTTAACAGTGTATTCAGATAAGGAAAATAAATGAAAACTTGAGCATAATGATAAGGGTGATTAAACCTACCTCATAAATTGTCAACTTTCTTGTTGAAAGAAGAGGAAATGATTTTCAGTAAACAATCAATATCTTGATGAGAACATGGCACTCATAGTATTGATGATCCATCCTAGACTAACAAACTTAACCAAGTAGATCCATGTACTAGGTGGATGCTTGATGATATTTCTTGCATTATATATAAAACCTGGTATTCACCGTTAATTTAAATAGGTTAATGAATTTAATTTTACTGATGAATCATGATAAGAATGCTCATGATGTTTAATTACTTTACATGCGTGATGTGTTGAGATAATTATTATGTTCATGATGTTATGTTATCTTAAGAATCATATGGCATTTACATATGATGTTATGTGGTTCCATTTATTATATTGATGCAATATTTTGATAAAGATATGTCGAGGTTATGACCTTATTGTAATATTTCATAATTCGATGGCATGTGGTAATTACATGTAGTTCTTACGATGAGATGTTTTATGGTAACATGCAAGAGTTAGAATGTGGATATTTTACTATGAGATGATGATATTATGGTTATAACTAATGCATTGGTTGCATGTTGTGAGGTGGTGATTGACAGGAAATCCACTAGTCAGTCGAGAGGGTTGGTTATTTGATGATCTAGTGGGAGACCATACCTACAAAGGAGAATAGTTTAAAAGTAACACCTTATGGGCTAGGGACAAACTCAATCAACCAACCTATGTCATTGGTTCTTTTGCCTTATTGGGACCATATTGAGAAGGCCAAAGTGCCCGATAATGGAGTTGTGATGCCAAAGTCCATAAGAAGGGCTAGAGTAGTACTTGCCAGTGGAGTTGTGGGATTGGACTTCGATGCCCGGGGCTTGTACTTGGTAGGAGTTAGGAGGGAGTTTAGGTTAGCCTTTCGATATGCCTGAGGTACGTAAGTATCATATTGGATGCTTGCTTGGGGATATGAAGTGTTGGGCCTTGAGGCTCTAGTTAGACTGATAGGCTTTAAGCATAGTTCTGAAAGTCGTGAAGAAAAATTAGAGAGTACCCGCACTTCCCCGGTGTTGTGTTGTGGACTTTTGAGGTCTGTTGTGGTCACTGGGGTGACCTTTATACTAGTTAGAACAGAGGGTGTTGTGTAAGATACAAGGAGAAAATAAAAACCTAAAGTAACATAATCAAAGTTAACTTCGAGATGAATTTCCTTGAAGGGGCGGGAGTGTGTAATGCCCCATACTTTCAATTTAAGTATAAAATCATAAATTAATGTCTTAAAATAATAAAAGATAGTAATTAATAAAAATAATAAATAATAAATAATAAATAATAAATAAAAATACAATAAAATAACTAATAAATTATATAAAAGAAAATAATAAAAATAAGAGAAATTACTAAAAAGGAATCAAGAAAAAACCAAATTACGAAAATGACAAGAGTGCATGAATAATTGCTTAATGATAAGTGTAATCCATGCATGAATGGGTAAGAAGAATTCTATATAATGAAGGTGGAGAAGGAAGTGGGGGGTCTTTTTGTTAGTGCAATTGACAAAAAGGCTTGGACGCTGGCATATGTAGTTGATTGAGGGCTTGAGGACTCTCAATCATGATGATTAAGGGGTTGGTTGGGAGGAGAGTCGCCCCCACACTCTATTGAGGCATGTTGGACAAAAGATTGGAATGCAATGCTTCAACATTCATAGCATTGTAAGTAAGTGGATTCCTTCCACTCTCATGTAAACTTCTCACCACTCGCTCCTTCTTGTGAATTATGTAATCAAGATTAATGTATCTTTATTTTTTAAGTTAATGGCTGCAAATTGCTATGTTTATTTATGCATTTGGATTTATTAGAATTTGAGCCATCATAATTTGTCATAGCTAAGGTCATGTTGCATGAGGTCAAAGTAGGAAGGATAATTTTTTGAACATCGTCCATTTTTTTCAAAAAATGAGAAGGTTGGGCCTTTGTTGATTTCCCCAAAGAAGTGATTAGCCTTCAAAATGCCATCCCCGGATATGGAGTGGGGGTGAGCCCCCTCTAAGCAAGGAATCCATAGACAAAATCGATCTCCAAAGCTCTTAGTCTAACGTTCACAAACACATGCATTGTCTAAAATGTTTCAAAATAACTTACCTCGATGTACTTTATTAATCACATGACATAAATTAGTTTTCATCAATGGGCTTCATACACTTTTTTGGAGTGACTTTCCAACTTCTGGTTTTGAACAAAGTAATTTCCTTCTTCGGTCATCAGAGCATACTTTCCACTTTTTTACTTTCATTGGAGCATACTCTTGACCTTCGATAGTAGAATTTGACTTTCAAAGGAGTTAGAATTTTACTTTCCATTCCAATCAGAGTCAAAGTTTAACTTTGTGAAAAAATTTCATAAGACAATTTTCACTTTCAAATAATCTTTTGGCGAACTTCAAATTTCACTTTCGATGGAGTTAAAATTCTACTATCCACTCCGATAAAAAACAAAGTTTAACCCCACAAAAAGTTTTCAGAGGATGATTTCAACTTTCAAATAAATCAAAGTGCATGCACTCCTCCGATAACTAAAATACATTGGGGAATACTTTTAACTTTCAATGGTAGAGAAAGTGGACTTTCAACTCCAATAAAAGCAAAATCTTTACTGCAATGCGTGATTTAAAGGTTATTTTTAAATCTTTCAACTTAGATTTTTTTCAATTTTTAAAGAATCAAAACCTGGAAAGCAAATAACTTATTTAGAGTAAAATTTCATTCGAGTTGAAAAGGAAAGAAATTCAAAAAGAAAAGTTGAAAAAAAAAGAATAAAAAGATTATGGTACCCAAAAAGTCATAAAATTTTATGGTGTGTTGAAGTCTCAACACTACCACGACTAGGAAAAACTCTTTTAAATTCTTGGATAGGTCAATTTAGGTATACTATTTTCTAGAGGCAATATTTAAAGAATCTAATCAACTCATGGTGTATGAAGCTACATAATGGCTTGGAAATTTGTTTGAGCAAGGGCACCAAAAATTGCATAGGAAGGCCATTAACTTACACTCACACAGGGTAGTGAAGTTGAGCATTCTCTTCCTACTTAAACTAATGGTAAACAACACCAAAGGTGTTTTGCCTATGGCAACATAATGAGACCCATTCAATAATGAAAAAAAAAATGCCTTTCGCCAGGTTGCAAGTACTTTGACAATGCAAACCATGCGATTCCATACCTCATTTATTCATATTCAAATCATGCCCTCCAAAGGTATAAGATTGACAAAAGACCCTAGTAGTGGATTCTTTTTATATGTTCACATGTAGTTTCATATTTAAAAGAAAAAATTTGAATGTAGATGTCCTGGAAATAATTGTCATTATATACCACATGATAGAATTTCGGGAAGAATTTGTGGGGTCTATTTGGGTGGATCATCATTCTCCTTATTCCTAGTAATAATGCTACAATGTATAACTAGCACTTATTTTGAATCAAATCCATAAATGGTTCTCAAGGCCTTTTGGCGGGGGCAAATGGTGTGTCTAAACACTAGCTAAAATGGCTTATCCACATAGGAATTTGGTAAAAAAAAATTTCAATCCAAACAATTCCTTGTTCAAGTTGCAATTTTTGATATTCTAGGCTAATTCAAA
This sequence comes from Picea engelmannii, assembly GCA_009831015.1. Classification (NCBI taxonomy): domain Eukaryota; kingdom Viridiplantae; phylum Streptophyta; class Pinopsida; order Pinales; family Pinaceae; genus Picea; species Picea engelmannii. The sequence goes on along the minus strand of ML785095.1, from coordinate 573,650 downwards.
GATCCAAAAAACTTATAGATCACAACTTTGAATGGACGAGATTGTAATTTTTCAATGATGAAATCGCAGGTTTTGAATTCCCAAAAAAGCGACCGCAAAAAAACATATGAAAAGTGCAAAAAACTACTTAAACACGGGGCATTTTAGTTGACCTTTAGCTCACACCAAGACAAAGGATGTATAAAACAAAGGCTAGCCATAGTTATATTTATGAAATGTTGAATTAAAAGTGAAATGATATGTAACACTTATAAAAACACACTAACATTAAAACAAGGGATATGCCTTATAGTGGCTAGTCCTTGCCTAAAAAAATAACTTGGAAATAGAGAAATGGTAGTCATTGCCAAATCCATGCATAAAATTTGATATGCACTATCTTCTCTCAACATTTAAATGTATGTCTTACACACAATATTACAATTTTTATTTTATTCCGTGGAATACGATTATATCATAGTGCCATCTATCTATTTATTGAAGGCACACATAAATAACAAACATTCAATACCATTACAATTTTTTTTGTGGTTATTGAACATAGCTTTGTAGCAATGACATACTACTAGCACTGGTTTAGAGTTGGCTATGATAAAGTATATAATGCGAATTCGTCGAAGATTAACTCACAACATTTATGTTTGGCCAATGCTTGTTGGAAAAGAAGGTGAAACTCAATGGTATCCCTGCATCATAGGCTTTAAGGCCCTTGAGAGGCCCATCATTCTTCACCATTTCTAAGATTTTTTCCATGGCATGTGCATGGCCAAGATGAGTACTCAATTGAATTGAGTCCGAGCCATCTGTGTGGCTATAAACTATGTTCCATGTATCAAAGCCAATGGTATTGAAATAAATTCTTGCCTCTTCTTGGTCATCCACCTTTATCATCAACTCAGAGTTAGTGAGTAAGAGCAATACTATGACAATGATGATTTTGGCTCCTCTAACTAGTGGAACTACCATTTGAATAACCATAGGGTCATAATTGATGGACACACCAATGGCAACTTAAATGAGTCTTGCTTTATTGGTGGTTTGCTATGCATCCTCAATGGAGGAACAACTGGGTGAACCAAAGAATACCCCTTCCCCTATGTGATGGGTGGGACCAAACCCAAAGTAGCAACAAGAAACAATATTACATCAAAGAAATGCATATTAGAAAGATATCAATGTTAACTATAGAGGGACCAGAAGTTGTTAACCATTTTAAGTAGGGTTTGATCCATTGCTTGGATGATTGTGAGAGGCCCTATTAGCATTATGGTCTTCATTAAGTGCTCACTCTATAAATATGGATATGATCGACCTTCCTTGATTGTTGTAGTCGTCTCTGGCCATGCTTGATCCCTTCAGGGTGTGATAAGGTTCCTGTCGACTATTGGTAGTCTAATTCAACATGTGAAACCACCATTTGAATATCACTGGGGTCGTAATTGATGGACTCCAATGAAACTTCGAACCAATGTTGATTTCCTAGGGTTGGAACTATAACACTCATAGATCTATTAGGATTGCCATTGGTGAATAAGTATTTTATTTATTCTCCCATCGACATTTAAGTAAGAGCAATGCTACAACAATGACGATCGTGGCTCCTTTGACTAGTGGAACTGCCATTTGAATAGCCCTAGGGTCATAACTAATGGACAAAACAATCTCAATGAGTTTCAATACATGTACGATTCATGTAGAGTAGGCAAGGGTGAGGATAGGCAAACGAGAAAGCACTTTTATGGGCTCTGACGAAGCTTCAGACCAATCTTGATTTCCCAGGGTTGGAATTATAATGCTCATGGATCTATCAGGATTGGCATTGATACAACACGAGGAATAAATATTTTGCTTCTCCTATCAACACTTTGTTATTTGCATTGCACCTTATAGTGGTGAGGCAAACCAAAGTTGACATGTTTGGTAGTATAGGTGGTGGAGGGTGGAGGAAGGTTGTCCAGGTGTAGTGGCCTTGCAAGCATTGCCAATCCTATTCATTGACAAGTATCACCAAATTGTTAGAAAAAAATAAAGCAATAAAATGTAATGTCAGAAAATTAACAATTGAAGATCAATTAATATCATATATCTAATTATTAAATATATTCATATAATTATGTATTTAAATATATTCATGTAATTATGTAATTAAATATATTCATGTAATTATGTAATTAAATATATTCATGTAATTATGTTATACAGTTAAATATATTCATTTTAATACTTCAAAACTTATGATAATAACAAATCATTATTTATTTCAATACTAATAAATTTAAATTTAGAATTTGAAGCAAATATATATATATATATATATATATTTATATAATATAAAAAACCTACCTATATCATCTTAAACCAATCTATTAGTCCTTGTAGGTAATACTAACATTTCTCCCTAAATTAAACTTTGAGAATATGTGAACGAAAAATACTAATTTAAATAGCGAAGACTATTGCCCAAGAATGCACATATCGATGTACATCGATTGCTAAAAGTTCCTACTAAAAGGGACTTAAAAAGAGTAATCATAGAACTAGAGAAGAACTACCGTCAAATTCATTTGAGATACACCCTCCACAATGATATATGCATGGCGGTAAAAGGCATTCTAAGCTCAATTACAATGACGCCGAGTCTCCACAAGGGCAGGCTCAGGAGATCAGCAGCCACCCACTGCAACAATGCCAGTGACACTACCCTCGATGGTTCCCCAACACGTACAATCGAAATCTCTGAGGGTGTAAAAAAATTGAAGCCCATCTCAGATTTCTCATATAACAAAACCATCCACACAAACATTACAGCAAGATATCCCAAGATACACAGAAAATGCAAGGAGCCCAAAAACATGTATGCAGAAGATGGTCCTGTAACTGCCGAGTTCATGAAAGCCAATAGGACCTCAGCGGGGTCTAGAAGTAGAAATTGTGAAGTTTCAGCATTCACGGAAGGATATAAAATATTGGGTCCAGAGTTTTTCCAATGCGATGCGCTGGAATTGGCACCTAAGCTTCTAGGGAAGCTCCTTCGCAGAGATGATGTCATTTTGCAAATTACAGAGGTGTGTGTAGTTTATTTATGTACAGATTATGAGATATATTGATCTTTTCTGTTATGTTTTGTAAGTTTTGTCAATTCTCATTCTGTTAAGAGTCCCCTTAGTCTGGAACAAAACGAAACTTGATGTTATACAGGCTTGGAAACGAAACTATGGCTTTGTTAATCAATGTGGTATATAGCCTGGTGCCAATACCGGTTCATTTTTTATATCGGTGTTATTGATACAGAGGCAATTGAACTAATGTCAATTGCGCGATCAGCCAATGGATAGAAATTGTTGAATTTTGGATAGGCTAGGAATAGAACCCAGGGCTGCCCCCGGCTTGTGGGCTGCTCTACCACTGAGCTATCTGCCCTTTTCATGAAGGGCGCCCTTAATGGTTTGCGTTGCTGTAGAAACGTGGATTGCCATATCTAACATTTTTTTTTTGCGACAAAAGAAACCATCTGTCTGCTGTTGTGACCCACAAGTGGGCCTTGTTAGTGAGCTTTGGCTGAAGTATTTGCACCCATATGACAATTGCAATGTAATGTTTTTTTTTTTCTTTTTTTGGTTTTGGGGCATCTGCGATTCATAACATGGAGAAAACAGAGTGCAAACTATGCTGCGAGGTGATAATGAACCCAGTTCCCTCCCCATTGTGAGCCGCTCCAGCCAAGTATAACAAATTTATCTCATTTTTTTGGGAAGATCTGTAATTCATGACACAGAGAAAAAATATACAGGGCAGCCGTGTCACATCAGGCACATGTGCTTACTGTTGGAAAAACTTGAAATGGAAGCATAGAATGTCTATATTAAATTTGGACTCACTTTTAGATTAAGATTAACACACTTTTATTCATAAGTTATGTAGTTGGTCCACCTATCTTCTATAACTACCAACACAACACTAATAATAAAGTTAGGTCATTATGATCTATATTAAATTCGAACATAATGTACCAACACTAGGTTAGGTCTGTTAGTGACCCTTATTATTTTAGTATTATTTTGATTCAACTGGTGTAACAACCACCCTTTGTCAAATTTTCACAAACAATCTTATGCGACTAATTTTCATATCTGAAAATTGATTTATAGTGAATTAATAGTAAAACCCTAGCTGCTATCATTGAACAATTGTTAGCTTTTATATCTCGGGAGGTACTCCGCATGTTTGTCTTGTATGCGGAAGTAACCTTACATTTACACTACTAGGCACTTGACTTTGTAATGAGTTTTTATAAAGTTGTAATAAAGTGGTTCTTTTATTAAAGTGACTTTTTAATGAAGTGTACCTTCTAATATTAAAGTGACTTTATTTCATAAAGTGCACTTATGTTATAAAGTAAAATTGTACTTTAATATTTTAAGTGATTTATTTTGGAGGGAATAAATCATGTCCCTTGATCATGTAAAGGCAAGATTAGATTTTGGCCTTTGGATTTAGGGATGGGGAAGGTGAAAGGTCATTTTCGAATTATAAGAGAATGCATTGGGTAGTGTGCAAGACACAACAATGAGAAGAAGAGATTGAGAGGTTTCCGAGAGAGCTTTGAGGAGGAGAGGAAAGGGCAGCAAGCTGGGTGCATTTCCCAAGAGAGCTTGGGCACATTTTCCAAGGCAAAACTCTGTTTTGTGAGTATTGAAATTTATTGCTGTGTGGAAGGTTGTACTGTATGGATCTATACAGTCCGTACAACATAAAAAGTGGTAACAGTTTTCGAGGCAAGGAAGGCACGAAAATTGAGGCAACTTGAGGATATTTGCTGTTGAAGGGAAGCCGTACAGAACAGTCCGTACATCAGCAGATTGACATGATTTTCGAGGTGCTGTTTTTCTGGGTGGGTCGTACAACAGTACGGACTTGGCATGTTTTTCGAGGCATATTTTTGGAGGGACAGTTTGGGTCCTGTAAGTGGTTTTCTCTTGGTTGTAGATGTAATCTTGCTGCTGATATATCTTTTCTGAAGCTAATAAAATCTCTCTCTCTCTTTGTTTGGGTTTCCCCACATTGAGGTTTTCCCTGGCTGGTTGCCTAAATTTCTAAATATTACATGGATGTGTGATTGCTGTTCGTTGTGTTTATTCCGCTGCAAAAGTGCTTGGCAATGTGTATTTCTGCTCATAATAATTTCTGAATGTGGGTTTATACATTTTAGAGTTCATAGATGACAATTATCTCTAGGTTGCTAAGTGTATGACATAATTTTGTGCATGCTGATTTTGTCATTAAATTTCTACATGGTATCAGAGCTTGGGCTCTGAGTGACAGTGAACAGTGAGATTTTTGGGCAAGGTTTGAAGGGGGAAACTTGATTGTTTGTTTTCCATTGAACAATTGACAGGGAGATAGTTGTTTGTATCAAGTATGAGGACCAGTTGGATGGGATTTCCAACTATTTGCAATGGAAAGTTAGGATGTCGACTATTCTCAGGGAGAACAAGATTTGGAGCTTTGTCAGCACCATGGTTGTTGTTCCCTCAACAGACCCTGTAGCTTTGGATTTGTATGAGGTAAAGGAGGCCAAAGCTCAGAGGCTTATTTTGGATGGGGTGAAGGACCACCTTATCCCTCACTTAGCTGAGAAGAAGAGAACCAAAGAGATGTGGGATGCACTTAAAAACTTGTATGAGGCGAAGAATGAAAATCGAAAGATGGCCTTGAAGGATAAACTGCATGATACCAAGATGGGCAAGGGGGAGAGTGTGTCTTCTTATCCTACCCGGGTAGCTCAAGTGAAAGATGAGTTGGCTGCAATTGGTGAGGTCATATCGGATTCAGAGTTGGTGAGGATAGCTTTGAAAGGCTTCACCAAGGAATGGAAAGTCTTCGTGAAGTGTGTGGTGGGTCGTGTGAATCTTTCAGATTGGAGCAGACTGTGGGACAATTTCACTCAAGAGGAGATTCGGGAAAGATCTCGGAGCAGTGGACAGAAGACAGATGGAGTTGATAAAGATGTTGCTCTTGCTGCAAAGGGAAATGGGAAGAAGAAAGGAAATTCTGGGAGGGACTTGAGTAAAGTAAGATGTTACTGTTGTAACTAGTTGGGGCACCTTTCTTCTCAGTGTCCTGAGAGGAAGAAGAAGAAGAAGGAACAAGAGGGGCCTGATACATCTGCTACAACAACCATGGAGGACTTTTCTTCCAAGTTTGATAAGGACTTTTCTTTCATTACTCTAGTATCCAGTGTCGATAGTGGAGGATTTGGGGTTGATAACAGATGGATTGTTGACAATGGAGCCTCTTGTCACATGACGAGAATCTGGCAAGTATTCCTTATTATCATAGAGACAGGTCCTAATTGGTTGGTGGAGAGTGAAGGAGGTATGGCGCGAGCTGTATGTGGAGTTGGAAGGGTTAGATTCCGACTCAAGTATGGAGGATTCCTGGAGCTTGATGGAGTTCTCTTTGTTCCAGGGTTGAGGGTGAACTTGCTCTCAGTCTCAGCCTTGGAAGATGTTGGATATTGTATATTTTTCAAGAGGGGACATGAAAATCGAGGCAGCTTGAAGATATTTGTTGTTGAAGGGAAGCTGTACAGAACAGTCCGTACAACAACAAATTGACACGATTTTCGAGGTGCTGTTTTTTTGGGTGGGTCGTACAACCAATGTTACCAGAGCGTGAAGCGAAGCGGGAGCGTTTTTAGGAAGCGAAGTGTCGGGAGCGTCATTTTCAAAAAATCCTCGGAAGCGAAGCGTCCCGGAAGCGTCTATTATATATATATATAAATTTTTATATATATTGCGTTTATATTCAAAAAAATATGTAGAAAGACAAATTAGTTGCAGAATATATGAAAACATGCATATTTGTACATACTACATAGAAATGACATCCATACTACATAGTTCATCAATGATTAATCATTCGAGCATCAACCATCTAGATTCTAGATTCTAGCAATTACTAGATTCTAGAGTTCTCCATGTCATAATCATCAAGATTGGCATCACTACCACTGCTCT
>ML785095.1:541884-560330 GCA_009831015.1 Picea engelmannii | reverse complement strand
TAGATCTGAGTTGTTTTAGATCTGAGGTTAGTTTTCTGGATCTGGGTTAATCTCCACATGTGTTCTTAATTGTTCTCTTCAAGCTGTTATTATCTTATATAGATCCATCTCATATATGCTTTACCTTTGATTAAACTCCAAATCTAAGTTGTTTTGTTTTGAATTTTTAAAAGAGTTCTCCTTTCTGCAAATTTACCCTATTCTAACACTACCAAAGCATCATACATCTCCTTGGCAGTTGTCTTCTCAAAGATGTGAGGAATCAGGTGATCCTTCATGGATTCTAGTAACACCCGCTTGGCCTCCACTTCCTTCTTCTTGTGTGCTATCAATTCTTGTGGATTGGTAGGAGTTGCAACCACACCCTCAACATACTCCTTGAGGTCATTTTCTTCCAATAGAATGAGAACCCTAGCCTTCTAAGCCCGGAAGTCAGTTGCTCATTCCAACCTGTCTTTAATCTTCAATGTGTTCACCATGGTGTCCTGCCCAGAATAAGAACAAGAACAAGAACAACACTCCTCCAGTGTTGTAGCCAAAAATGTGTCTCAAGATGATCCCCTTCTCTTCAGATCCCAAGCTTTGATTCCATGTCAAATTTTCACATACAATCTTATGCGACTAATTTTCAGATTTGAAAATTGATTCCCAGTGAGCTAACAGTAAAACCCTAGCTGTTATCATTGAACAATTTTACACTAAAAATTATTGACTAAAATTATATGCAGTGGAAACAACAAGATCATAGATGAATCTATTAAAATATTCGATGTGCTTGTTTAAGCATAAACGATATCACAATATTGTCACCCAACCATAGGCACACAGCCATCCCCGAGCACCTTAACCTTTAACAGATAGAATGATTTCGGAAGTAACACCAGAACCAACAGATAACCAAGATAGCACACCTTTCTCCAAATATAGCGCACCAAGCAGAGAATCCCAAAACCATAGACCAAGACCAATACCCAATTGCAGTCGTTGCAGTTGCACTCCTTCCTCTAGACTTGCGCACTACTTATCTTGAGTGAGTGTGTGTCCAAATGAACTCAAGCGCCTTCTATTTATAGTGCTCTTTGTCACTTGTTTAGGCCGACTTCTTTTTCTAGAGGGTAATACTTTAATATTATTTATTTTATTGAGCCAACTTGTCTTCTAGGGTTCTCACACATCCGTTTAGGGTTTCTATGGCTTCTGGAATATTCTATTCTAGTCAGAGGTTACACATGGAGGTTAATACCTCCCGCAACTACCATAATATCAACACTCCCTCTTAGCTAGGGAGGTATTAACTATAATGGTCTCAAACACATCCATCCATTTCACATGGTATGAACAAGGCTCACATAGTCTTGCAGACCATTCTACAGGTAGCATCATCATAGCCACACAGGCTATCTCATGATCACACAGATCAAATCACGAGCATCATCATCGCTATCCATCTAGCTGACAATCACCTCCAACACTACTGGTTGGCACACCACCCTAGGAAACACCTTCAACACTACTGGTAGTCTCCATGGCAATCAGGTAGTAGTACACAATTACTACAATGCCATCCAATAGATTACAACAGTGTCGATCCATAGTAGTACACAACTGATATTCAGTGGTACACTACCACTCCTAGTAGCGCACAACTACTATCTAGTGACACACAGTCACTACCAGTGGAATACATCCACCACAGTAACACATAGCTGCTGTCCAGAGACACACAGTCTCTTGGCCTCAAATCATATCATCGTCTTCATCATCTCTCGAGGCCATACTCCATCTGAGTAATCGGGCATGATGCTGAACTTAGTGCACTCAACAGAGTGTCTTGCATAAGTTACTCACTCAACATAGTGATATAGGGACCATTCTTCCTATCCTGGTCACTACCCGTGACACAGGAAGAATGATTGTCCCAACAGATGCTGAAAGCCATGCCATGGGTTGCAAGGACCATTCTTCTAATCCAGACATATGTCCTAGAAGAATGAGTGTCCTCTCAGATGCTGAAAGCCATGCCATGGGCTATAGGGACCATTCTTCTAATCTGAGCATACATCCTAGAAGAATGACTGTCTTGGACCATTTCCCCCCCTCTGGCCACTACTGTGAACTCAGGGAAAATGTCTGTCTTGTACCAATCTCCCCACTCTGGTCACTACTGTGAACTCAGGGAGACGGACCATTCTACTTGACTGGGCAAATCCCCAGGAGTGTAGTTGTCTTGGACCATTCTACCTGTCCAGGAAATGCCCCGGGAGAATAACTGTCCATGGTACATCAACGATCTGTCAACCTAGACCATTCTCCACAGGGAGACTGTCTGTCCACCAACAATCTGTTCTGTTTGGACCATTCTCCACCTGGAGAATGTTTGTCCATCAGCACACTGACTATCCATGATGCCATATATCAACACTCCCTCTCAACCGAGGAAGTCATCTCCTCCCTTTCAACCAAGGGAGGTATCTCCACAAGTCCCAGCTTGTCCCTCAAGTATTCAAACTTTATCTTGGACAGAGGCTTCGTCAAAATATCAACTCTCTGCTCATTGATGGAGTTGTATTGGAGAATCACTTCTCCCTTCTGGACTTTATCACGAATAAAATAGTACTTGATCTCAATGTGCTTCGTCTTGTCATGGAACACGTGGATCTCTGAAAGCTTCACACAACTCTGATTATCATAATATATCACAGTCGAATCCAGTGCATGATCAAATAGTCTAGAAACCAGCTTACGGAGCCATATTGCTTTTGTACAAGCATCACAAGCTGCAATATACTTTGCTTCTGCAGTGCTGAGTGCAACGAACTTCTATTTCTTGCTAGCCCATGATATCATAGCAGAGCCCAAACTGAAACGTATACTAGAAGTACTCTTTCTGTCATCTTCACTCCTTGCCCAATTTGAATCAGTAAATCCATGTAGCTGTACGTCGCTGTTTGAGGCATATCTCAAACCATAATTTAGCGTCCCACGAAGATATCTCAAAATGTGCTTTGCAGCTATCCAATGCTCATGTCTAGGTTCCACCTGGAACTGGCTCAACGTGTTCACAACAATGCAAATGTCCACCTGGGTATTCACCAAATACATCAATGAGCCAATCAATTGCCGGTACAGGGATGAGTCTACTGGATCAGAATCAGAGTCTCTTAGGTTCTTCAGATCTGTCACCATGGAAGTTTCCATGGATTTGCAATCCATCATCCCAAACTTCTGAAGAATCTTTACAACATACTTCCCTTGCCCTAGGAAGATTTCACCACGCTTCTGCCATACTTCTAGTCTCAAATAATAATGCATGAGACCAAGATCCTTCATATCGAATTCAGAGGACAACTCCCTCTTACACTGAATAATGAGAGGCTCTGCACCTGTTAGAAACAAATCATCAACATATAGTAGTAGGATCACAGGTGCATCATTCACAACCTTGTTATAAAGGTTTGGATCAACATAGCTCTTGGAAAATCCAAGTCTCGTCAAGTAACAGTCAATTCGTGCATACCAAGTTCTTGGAGCTTGCTTGAGTCCATACAAGGCCTTCTTTAATCTACATACATGGGTTTATCTCGGGTGTACCTCAAAACCTTGAGGTTGCTCTATGTATAATACTTCCTCAATTACTCTATTGAGAATGACGGTCTTTACATCCATATGATGTAAACTGTAACCCATGGATGCTGTAAGAGTTATGATGGCTCTAATAGAGGTGTATTTGGCAATTGGAGCAAACATCTCATCATAGTCTTCTCCCTCCTGCTGGGAGAACTCTGTAGCCACGAATCTTGCCTTGTATTTATCGATACTCCCATCTATTGCATGCTTTATCTTGTAAAACCATTTTGAAGTGACTTTAGACTTTCCTTCAGGTCTAGGCACAATTTCCCATACATCGTTTTTCATGATGGATTAATATTCTTCCATCATAGCTTCCTTCCATTCTTTCTTGTCTGTTAGGTTTTCCGCATCAATTTTGAATTCTTGGAATTTGCTAAATACTTCATCCTTTGTCTTCAACAGATACATCCAGTTTTTTCGTGAGAATTCATCGATGAATGTTACACAGTAGAGAGAGCTTCCTAGGGATTTCACTGGCATCAGACCACATACATCTGAGTGTATCAGATCCAAGATCTCCTTGGATCTATTCTCACTGCTTGGGAATGGATTCTTAATATTCTTCCCAAGTGCACATCCTCTGCAAATGCCTTCGTGTACTGATTGTAGTTTTGGTATACCTACAACCAACTGCTTTAGAGATGGCAATGCTTGATAATGAAGGTGAGCATACTTTCTATGCCATAACTCACTAGGATTGAGTTCATCATGTACAAGAGCTTGAGCATTTTGACCTAGGAGTTTATATAATCTTCCTTCACGAATCCCAATGACTCTAGCATCTTCTATTTTTGAATCTTTAGACCATACAAGAACTTTTCCATCGACAAAGGCTATTCTATCTCCTTTGTCTTCCAAGCAAGAAATAGATACTAAATTCTTTTTCAAGCCAGGGACATATAAAACATTGCTAAGATGAACATTGTTACCTGATTCCATTTTGATAGAAGCTTTTCCAGTTCCCTTGACTGCATAAGAGTTCTTGTCTCCAAGTTCCACTCTATGAGAGATTTTCTTTTCATTCATGCTTGAGAGTTTTTCACGGTCACCTGTCATATGTCTGGAAGCTCCACTATCAATTAGTCACATGGTGTCTTCAAGAGATCTTGCAAGAGCTAATTAGTAGAAGAAATTTGTTTCTTCATACTTGGCTTTCTTTGAAGGTACTTCATCATTAACAGCTGACACATGGTGTTCTTCATTTCTTTTCTTGGCTAATTTAGGACACTGGTTTTTGTAGTGGCCATATTCATGTCATCCCAAACGTTGTACCTTTGACATATCTTTCTTATGATTGGATTTCTTTCTTGAACCAAATCTTTTCTTACCTTGATGTCTCTTGAAATTTGCTGTATAGGCTTGAGCATCCTCTTACTTTTGAGATATTTCCTTTGAGTTGATCCTTATTTCTTCTTGTGCGCAACAGATCCAAAGCCCTTCCAGCATTGGAAACTCCTTTCTTGTGTTCATGCTTGCAGCAAATGCATCCCATGATCTAGAAAGACCATTAAGTGCTATATTCACAATTTCCTTTTCTGGAATAACTTCTTCAATAGCTTGTAGTTGATCTCTCAACTGAGAAATCCTCACAAAGTATGAGGCTACAATGTCATCCTTAGTCATCTTTGTGTCACGAAGCTCATTCTTCAAACTCATCACTTGTCCAATATTTCTGATTGCAAAAAGATTAGTTAGGGCATCGTACATCTTCTTGGATGAGTCAAGATTGGATATGTAAGGTATCAAGTGATCTTTGACAGAGTCCAAAATGATACTCATAGCGTTGATGTCATTGTCCTTGAACTTCTCCATTGCTGCAACATTCTGAGGTTCCTTCTCTTTTCTTGCTTCAAACTGTGGTTCCACGATCTTACCCTTTACGATATCTAGAACTTTGTTCTTGGCAAGGATGAGGTCTTCCATGCTCTGTAATTTGAAGCTCCTTCTAGCTTGTTCTCTAACTTCACGGAGTAAGTCATGACTGCCTTTGACTTTTACTTTGACTTTGACCCAAAAATTCAACCTTGACGTTTTTGCTAGCTGAAGGTACCAAGAGGTGCACTAGGCTAAGGCACACTAGAATGTCCAAGAATTATGCCAAATGTTTCACTTGAAGTGCCCAAAGAGTTAGGTTAGGGTTTGCTGCAGCTGCAAAATCATAAACCCTAGTTGCAACTGCAACTGGTGCCACAACGAGCTTGACAAGGAACTATCGATCTACCTTCCAATGGTTAGACTGTTCTGAAGGTAGTGTGGGCCCATAACCTGTTAAAATATTCGATGTGCTCGTTTAACCATAGACAATATCACAATATTGTCACCCAACCATAGGCACGCAGCCACCCCCGAGCACCTTAACCTTTGACATATATAATGATTCCGAAAGCAACACTAGAACCAACAGATAACCAAGATAGCGCAACTTTCTCCAAATATAGCGCACCAAGCAGAGAATCCCAAAACCATAGACCAAGACCAATACCCAACTGCAGTCGTTGTAGTTGCACTCCTTCCTCTAGATTTGCGCACTACTTATCTTGAGTGAGTGTGTGTCCAAATGAATTCAAGTGCCATCTATTTATAGTGCTCTTTGTCACTTGTCTAGGCCGACTTCTCTTTCTGGAGGGTAGAACTTTAATATTATTTTTTTAATTGAGCCGACTTGTTTTCTAGGGTTCTCACACATCCGTTTAGGGTTTCTATGGCTTCTAGAATATTCTATTCTAGTTAGAGGTTATACATGGAGGTTAATACCTCCTGCAGTGACAATAATATCAATAGAATCATCAATACACAAGAGACACAAAATTTCTGTTCTGTAACCTTGTCAAATTCAGAGATTTTGAGGGCAAAACCAGCCCTGCCAGCCAATATAATTTCACCAAATCCGAGGACAATCTTGTCCTCCAACAACAGAAAAATTAGCAAAACCAAACTCAACAAATACCTGAAAATTCCTTTGCCTGTGAATCTACTGTAGTTGCCACATGTACACTTGCCGACGTCAGCCGTACGATTGCTGATGTCAGCAGTACGAACTTGTTGTACTTGCCCAAGTCTCACACGTGTGACTGTCCTCTTTGCCCTCACACGTGCGATTGTCCTTTTTGCCCTCACATGTGAATTTGTAGATCTATGTCCTAGCACCCCCTCATGAAAAGGGTCGGTCATCTTGTTGATTTTTGTAGCATCGAACAGGTACTTCCACAAAGGTTCGGTGTCTAGCCTGTGGAAGTCGTCCTTATAACCTCTCAGAAAACCTTAGGAATTTCACTTTATGTGTAATAATTAAAGTGAACGATCTTTTAATTAATTAAGTTAAATGCCTAAGTTTTGGCATTAGTAACTAAAGTGAGCGTTTGATTAAGTCATAGCCGTTAGATCTAAAGTGAAGGTGAGATTAGATCTCAGCCTTTGATCACTTTGGAGATCTAGGGTTAGTGATTGATTTGGTCAAATATCAATGTAATAAAAGGCAGCCTAGGTGAGGGGATGAGACACACTGAAAGAGTGAGGAGATCTCACTGAGTGGGTGAAGAGAGTTCATCCGAGTGTGAGTGGGAAAGGCGGAGGATAGGTGCAAAGGTGCAGTGAGATAGATAGTAGCCAGGTGGGCTAGGCTATCGCTGCTTTGTAATCCTTTGAAGGGTCATTATCCCAGGAAGGGAGCCCAAGACTAATAAAAGAAGATCTGGTTTTCCCGCAAGGGTTTTTCCAAGGGTTTTGCCCAAAATCTCGTGTGCAATGTGATTGGTATCTGATTTAAATTCTTCTGCTGAATTTTTGTTGAGTAACCTAGCTGTGTTGTTAATAATAAAGTGATTTTATTTTGAGTTAATAGTCAGGTGCTAGGTTAAGGAAAATCAACATGGTATCAGAGTCGAGACTTTGAGGAAGTTGGGTTTTGCACGAGATCGAGATTAGCAACGAGAATTGCAGTTTGCAGGATTTTTTTTTAAAGTTTGCAGTTTGCGGGAGTTGTGGGGTAAAGTAAAAATAAAAAAAAGGGGAGGAAAGAGAGAAGCCCGTACGTACAATTATGTGCTTCCCCCGGCTAGTGGGTTGCTCAACCACTGAGCTATCTGCGAGTATTCTTTTAGCCCTAATTATATCCTTCTTGTATTTCTCTTTGGCTTCATCTTCTTCGGGTTCCGGTACATTTTATTTTATGAATTTTGCAAGGTCATTCTCTTCAAGAATGAGTCCAATTCTTTACTTCCAGGCACATAAATTTTCTACACCTTCTAACTTGTCAACAAGCTTGGTGCTTGTAGACATCTTGACCTGGAGCTAGGAAAATGACCAGAAAATGAATCTAAACTTAGTAGGAGATGCGCTGAGCTGAGGCGAGTTGGCTGGAGCTGATGGTTTTAGAAAATTCCAAGTTTTACCCCTTGAAACTTGACTTGCGCAAATCTTGACTGGTACTTCTGGTATTGGTTTTGGTTTCCTGGTTTTCTGGTACCAACAAAAACTAGGGTTTGACTTTTCGGAGAATCTGGCCATTGAAAATGTGTGCTCAAGCTGCCAAAGGATGCTCTCGGGTAGGGTGCACTTCCCTAGATAGTTTTTGGTCAGAAATTCCTCTTCAGTAAAAAGCCCTAATTTCCTTGTACGACAACAATGACGTTTTTAGATACCCAGTGAAAGGTTCTCTATTCAGTGAAGCTTTGATACCATGTTAAGATTTAATGCTGTTATTAGATTATTTTCAAATTACTAGAGCATTCAATGCATTTCCAAAACAACAACATAAAGAGGATCACTGAAAGAAACACAATCACAAGGTACACAACATTTTATCCCGAGAAACCTTCATGGGGGAGAAAACTTAGCAAAAACTTCCTTAATAATAGATTACCAATACAATGCCAAGACTAAGACCAAAACTCCAAGAATAAACTAGGACTGAGCATGCACCTCTCTTCTCCTTCCTCCTGCAACTGCAACTGCCTTCAAAAGATGCGCACTAGATGAGTGAGTGAGTGAATGTCCAAGTGAGGCACCATCCTCACTTATATATACTAGTTGAGGAGGCGCTAGGGTTATGTCTCTTCACTTAGTAGGGCCGACTTCTTCGAAGAGTGGTTAAAACCACTTTATAAACCCTAGGGGCCGACTTTACAAATACCACCATATAAATATGGTTTGACCAATCCACAAAAGGGGATTTGGTCTTATACAAGACTTGACATGGTCAATCCACAAAAGGGGATTTGATTTATAAGATAATAACTCAAATATAATTAGAATATTCTTCGAAGTTACAATATTTCAACAGATTTTTCATCCCAGCCTTAGATGTTAGGAGAGACAGATTGTTTCAATCTTGGGCTCCTCCTAGGTTGCACAGACGGGCCTCCTAAGCTCCGAGTATTCTCTAAGTGACGTCATTATTGTTCACATCGATGCCTCCATAGCAAGGTTACATGAACTATGGGTGCGATCAGAATCGACAGAAGAATCCGGTGCGGGTGCAACACTCGTCCAAAAATTAGGAATCGGGGAATTGGAACCCTAACCCTAATACATATATATATATATTCATGTGACAAATTGTGCATATATGTTACTTTTCAGTTACGCTTGATGATGCTCATTATGAAATCTAACAAGTTTATGTTTGTCCCAATTATTGTTTATATGTTTTATCCTCTTTGTTTTGATAAATTAACTTTTATTAATGTAGAGACCATATACAACAGTTAGCTTTCAATAGATGCATCCACTAAAACTGTGTAAAACAGTAGGAGTCTATGTGAGTATTTTTGTGGGTGCCTTGCTGTCTAATATAAGTAAAGAACGGCTATTTTTTGTTTCTAGTAATCCCTTGAAGAAACTTACATCTGCAAAGCTGGTCCAGGCAAACAATCAAGAGTGCAATGTTAAGAGTATGTGGCTTTAGTGTTACATATTTGCCGAAATCTGAATTAAATATGAAATCTGCCACAATTCTGTCATCGGAAATGGATCCACTTTTGCCAGAAATGGATCCAATTTCAGGAAACAGATCTAATCCCAAAAACAGAAAAAATCGAAGAATTTGATACAAATCCAAGATTCCGATTCCTAGAAGATTCCGGTGCGGGTACAGGGTGCTCCAAGGCAAATCCGGTAACTGTGCTCCATAGTGATAGATGGAGATATGGATGCACCCTCTCCCTCCTCAGCCTCTTCTCTTATTTCTATTTTTGATGCTGATGTTGAGCTAGGGCCTCATGTTCCTTAGTGTTGCTTTTAACTTTGTAGCCTAGCCCTTGCTCCATTTCATTTCTTTCCAAAGATGTTCATGCTTCTTGTATTTTGTTAGATTATCCTACTTTATGCTCGTGGAGTAACCTTTCACACTACCACACGTTCTTGCTGCTTATTGATCGATTGCTTGGTCACCCATTGGACATTAATAAAATTTCTTATCTGCTGGAAAAATGCCAATATGTTGTGGCATGTGTTTCTGAAAATCCTTCTTCATGGCCATGTTCGTGTATTGTTGCTATCTGTGCTTCATTGGATTTCAGGTCTGAAAAAAATGTTTTCAATGTTTCCATGTGTTGTGTCTCTGTCTGTCTTCAATGCTTCCAAGTGCTACATCTCAACTACGGTGTGTCTTTGTCTGCCCATATTTTGGACTGAATAGCGTCACACTGCTTGCCAGGAATTTCTTGGGTATACAAAAGTCTAATGTTGCCAAATCACTGTGATGCAAGAGCATCGCTAGCAAAGCCACATGGGATGACAATACAACACCTAGCACACCTTTTGAGTAAAATTTTAAATTTTGAAAGATGGCGTATCTCAGAGAACTTTTGAGTAAATGATGAATCAGAGAAGTTTTAATGGTCAGAGGTTGAACGATTGCGTCAAACCAGGAGAGATCAGATCGTCGTTGAGTTATTTGATTTTGGCGTGGATCTGAACATTCGCCTTAAATTGTCTGTCACAGACATTTATTGTAATAGGACTAAGTAGCTGTAAGTTTTTACTTCGAACAGATAGGTAGTTGGAGGGAACCCTAGAGGACCTCTTATATAAGTAGATGCATTGTATGCCTGAATAGGGCTGCTGCAGATTAGTAGGAGATAGTGTTACTGAATGTAAGTTTTTCGGTTGTAGCTATTTACCTTGGAATGAATACAACAGAGGGATATTGACCCAACGCATGGTGTTGCTATTGTTTACAGTTTCCTTGTTATTTTCTGTTTTCATGAATGAACGAGTTATATTATTGAGTATATGAAACTATGAAGTATTTGGATAAGTTTCAATTGCTTCTCTTCGTTGAGTACATGCAAGGTGTGCATACAGTCCGCAAAGAGTGTGTTGACAGAGACTGTTTCGACTCAAAAGCTCAGAAGAGATAGCGTGAAACTTCCATTTGCTAGGAGTGCAAAGGGACTGCTGCAAGGTGTGCACAGTCGCCCACAAGAAGCTAAGTCTTGCAGAAGAATCAGTTGCAAGGAGTGCACAGATTCGAAGTTCAACTAAGTGTTGAAGTAGCCCTCTGAGGAGTCAAAGGGTTTGGGAAATAAAGCTCAAGAGAGATAGCGGGAATAAATCTTTAAAGGGAGTGAAGCTCTTAAGGTTTACAAGGTTATCGGCCAAGATCTGTCCAGGAGGAAGCGAAATCGTTCCAGGTCGTTAGATCTGGGCAAGGTGCACGAGCTTTAATCTCAGTGTACACAGGAGCGAGGGATTCGTCGAAGTCCCAAAAAGGCATTCTAGTCTTTGATCTAGGAGGAGGCACGTGGAGGCAGGAGAACTTGCTCGACGTTTCAGGGTTGGAGGATATAAGGAGTTGTGCCGTGTGGATGACCAACAGAAATCGCTGAAGTCCGAACAGTGGAACAAATTTAGGCCGTCGAGCCAAGAGGACGTGTGGCAGAGGATTAGTTCCCTCGGAAGAGGAGCACTTTGGAGGGTGAGCTTGGTGAGCAGTAGCGTGGAGCGCGAATTGCGATAGTTTCGAAGTGCCGAAACATATCTAGGTCGTTCGTCTCGAAAGACACGCGTCGATAGATCTGATACTTCGGAGGAAAGGCCCTCCGGAAGAAAGTCACAAAGAGGAGAAGAAGAACTCAACCCTAGGAACTCCCGAAGGCTAAAATTCCGAATTTGATCGTAGCTGTTGGCTGTTGGAGAGGCGAGAACCGTCGATTCTCGCGCCAATTATGTTCACCGGTTCGGAGTTCGAAGGAATTGGCGACAACTGCAGTTGAAAACTGCTGAAGGCCCAAAGGTCAAAACGTTGTCAGCCGTCAGATCGCAAGGACAAGTGGAGAACGGATCGAGATTCCGCCAGTTCGGCGTTCGGTGCTTTGCAAGCGTCGTGTGTTAGAGGAAAGAGAAACTGCCGAAGACTTAGCACACTTTGGATTGAGCCCTGAGTCACAGCCCGAGGTCGCAGGGGAAAGGGGCCTAGTACAGAGGAGCTAGTGCCTGTTATTGTATTTCGCTGATTCGGTGATCGAAGAAAAGGGAGGCAGCTACATCCAAAACTGCCAAAGTACGAATTCTAAAAGAGATTGTCCCGAGGTCGTAGTTCGTGGTCATATTGGAGAAGAGTCTAACATAGGAGCTAGTACTTGAAATCTGGTGTTGCCAAAAGCGCCCGAGAATGCCTATGCGGGTCACTTAATCTTGCGACAACATCAAGGGGACCTGTGTGTCATTTGTTCAGGACCTATTGGGGGGACCGAAGAGCCGATTCGACTCAGATATTTGAAGATCCTAGGCCGGGAGGTCGAGCAGCCCCGAGGAGAGGGAGGGGGCGTGCGTCACACTGCTGGTACATGTTTGCATAGTTTTTTAAGAATTTGCTGTTAGAAATATTTTCCTTGGATTAATGTTTTCTGTATTCACTGTGTATGATTTGTTTAATAATCTGCTGTTAAAAATAATTTTCCCAGATAATTGCTGTCCGCATGAGCTATTGTCACTTGATATTCTTGTGTCAATTGCTTGTCAATGTATACTGTCATGAATTCCTAGTTGGTTTATTCACTAGCTGGTGCTACCATCAATCATTGGTATATTTATTTTCTGCCTGGTATGCTACAACCATGTGCTACTGCTGCCGCCAAAGAAACTAAATGCTGGTGCCAATCTGCTGCTTTGACTGCCACCAATAGCCTGCCAATCTGCCGCCCTATTCATTTAATTTTTTGGCTGTTGCTGTCTCTTTGATTCTTTTTAATATTTCATATTTCTTCAACGTTTTTAAAGTTCTTTGCTTTCTGATATTTGCGTTATTTCTTTAATAAAATAATAACCATCAATTAACTTTAAACTTTACTTTGCCTCAGCACAACCTTCGATGTAGTGACTCTGCACTAAAATTTTGTGTGGCTCTTGCTGAACTTTGTTTCAGGGATGGCCCAGATCATGTGGTTGCTTTGATATCACTTTTGGAAAAATCTTGAAATGGGATCATACATATAAAAGAAAATATAGATACAACGTCTTTATTATATCAGAATCACTTTGACACTTTTATTCATAAGTTTGGTAGTTGGTCTACCAAACTTCTATAACCATTAACACAAACACTAATAACAAAATTAGGTCACGATGACCTTTATTAAACACTACCATAATGTATTAAGACTATGTTGGGTCACCTAGTGATTCTTATTACATTATTGTTTATATGTTACTATTGTCAAACTGACTATGTTAGTTGGGAGTTGGCACACTGGCGTGCCCTCTGAACTTGAACCTTATGTTGAAATGATGGTAATATTTACTTGTGGTCATTGGTGTCTAAGTGCCCTCATTAATTATGTCACTAGGCCATGGCTTAAGAGCTGACCTAATCAACATTATTTTATGATACTTTAGGTGACCAAGGTCGACCTAAGCATTTATGTGGACCCACAACCCCCTCACGGAGGGAGATGCCACACCTAGTGTGTTGGGTATAAATATACAACTCATGCCTCTTTTGTAACATCATATTGATTCATTTTCTGATTGATTCTTTAGCACATGGGCACCATATCTCTCTTGTTCATGGGTTCTCTCTCTCTCTCTTGAACGCTCCTATTGGTATGATCTACTCTTGATTAGTGCTGTTATAAATTTGAAGTGTATTACTTGGTTGGATTAGGGTTTGCTGAAGTTGTCGCCATAGATCTATGACTTCAACATGGTATTCGAACTAGTTTGACTCTTCCTTCCCTATTTACAAATTAAGACTGTTATCAAGGTTGTTTCCGGTCCTGTTATCGCACAATTTGTACTTGTCCAAAAGGGAAAGGCAAGTGGAGGGCAAATTGGCGTAACAGGAGGTTGTCCTATCACTGTCACCTTAATAAGACACCTCTTTCTATTTAGGGGTGAAAGCCCAGGGGAGACGTCCCCGGTGACCTGGGGGTTTGAGAAGGCAAAGGTTGAGGTATCAAGAAAAGTTATCCTCTCTCACAAGTCACACCGATCAGAAAATCCCAAAGGTTTAACAAAATGAAGCAATGATATGCTTAAGTGTACCTGCCCAGAACAAGACAACAAAAAAACACTATTTTGCAAGTACAATTGATGTTAGTGCTTCGTAAAACCTTGGACTTGTCAATGAAAGCAATAAGTTGATATAAGATGAAGCAAACATAAATCTATAACAACAATGTATATATGATGATGGCTTCACAATTATTGCCTTAAACAAGCTTCAAAATGATAAAAAATGATAATCTAACAATAGCAATATGCTAGCACTTGTCAAAAGCTAATGAGGCAATGCAAAAATCAATTTTAATAATTGCTTTTAGGAGCTTTTACTGCTGTAATAATTGGCTGTAGCTTGCTTTTGTAACAACATCAAGAATGTTAGTAGATTAGTCTAATCTAGGGTTAGGAAAAGTTAGCAAATTGCTTGAGGTATAAGATTTAAGGGTTGTTTTCATCAATCAATCAAGTATAAGGTCTAGATCAGTGTCTTTAGGGCTAATGGAGTCACTTTTTACAGCATCAATCTTGAAGGAAACAAATGATAATATGTGAACTAAGGACAAGAGGGATGATGGTTGAGGTGTTGGTAACCCAAGGCCTCAATCATCAAACCCTAGAAGGAAAACGACTACTAGGAAGTAGGTAACCCCAGGCCCTAGCGGTTTTCCTTCTTCTTTAGCTCAAGCTTGAGGTAAATAAAGGCTTGATGAAGAAAATGATGTTAGAGTGTTACAATGGTAGGGATCTAGCACATGCTTCAATGGATAGGTTTTCTAGCAAAATCTAGTAGGTGAATAGCTATTGAGATAAGGACAATAACATGTGCTTAATCTCCTAGGGTTTTAAGCTAGCAATTTCATAATCTTAGTAAAATGCAAAGTAAAGATACTATAACCATTCAAAGGAAAGAAGAATTGCAGAAATTCACTTACATTCACCAAAAATAATCTAGCAAATACCCTAGTTGAAGACTTTCCACCAAGAAAATGCCAAAAAACACCAAGATAAGCCTCCTCCAAGAGTTGCGCACCACTTAATTTCAGCCAATAAGCCTTAAAGAGGCCGAATTTCAGACCTCACTTGTGTGAGTCAAAGAATGATGAAACAATACAAGGGACAAATCCCTTATTTATACAATCCAAATGACCTTTAATTACAAAGTTAGGTCAAAAAGGTCGACATGGCCAGTTTAAATGAAAAATCCAATTTTACACAAAATTGTCAAATAAAACCCTAATTTTATCTTTTTAGGGTGACATCATGCCCCTCCTAGGGTGATGTTAGCCTCCTTGCTGGAACGTTAGCCCTCCAAGTGAAACGTTGGGGCTCAAAACCCCTCAGGAACTGCCACACATGCCAACCAAAGCCGTCCTCAAGCTGGATACCTCAACTGGGTGACGTCAAGGCTCTGAATGATGATGTCAAGGGCCTTCAAGGGCCAACATCATGGTGGGAGGGCAAGACCCCCCTGGGTCCAGGCCTGCCAAGCTGTCTCTGGTGGAACGTCCTCCTCTCTCTCCGGTGCAAGCCTTTGCTATATGTTTGCCTTTGACTGGGGTCTCAACATCCATCTGGTGGGATTTTATCCTTATGGAGGTCCGAGCTAATCATCTCCCCATATGTACCTGTCTGTTGGGCGTGGTCCTGCAGCAACAAGAAGTACGCCCTCCATGGGCTCATAAGTCATAGGGATCATATCAATGTCAATCACATCTAATAATCAAGTTACCCAAACATGTGCATAAAGCCCCCCTTTCCCAGACAAGTGCTCAAAGACATTATGCTATTCTACAAGCCAGGTTTGGAGAGGGTTTCAGGACATCCTATTGGGCTAATTCTCCTTAGGTGGGATGTTTTCGGGTGAAGACCAATCTAGGTCATGTAAGTGCATGAGATGGTATAGGGATGTTTGGGCAAGGGGTGCAGTGATGACAGGGAAATGTAGGGCTTACCTGTGGGTGCCTCTGAAGAGGGTGAGCTGCACCTTGTCATGGATGCAAATGTCTTCTAGCCCATTCAATGCCTTTTTTACTTTTTATCTTATTGCTTTTTCTAGAGAATAGCTGGGGGACACTACCCTGGCTTGGTGACCAGTGGTGACAGTGTTACACACAAGCATTTCATGGAGATGAGAAGGCTGGCTCATGATGAGAGCCCCCTTTCTCTTGGCTATGCCACCAAGAGCCACTACCCTGGCGTGGTGACCAGATGAATAGTAGTGTCATATCGCTACATGCCCATGGACCTAATAGGCTGGCTCGTGATGAGACCCCCTATCCACCAACTAAGTCTTGAGTTTTATCTTTTTATGGGTCCCCCCTTTTTCTTGCTGAGAATCCTTTTATTGCTTTCTCGGGGATCCCTGGGTGAAGCATGTCAAGGTTTGATCTTTTGGCTTTTATCTTTTGCTAGTTACTTTTACCCTTTGGGCCTTTAGCCCCTTCTTCCCACAAGGCAAGGTACAAACCTTTACTAGCTTGGCAAACCCAATGGCCGAACCACTAGGGATGTGAACGTGTGAAGAACTGGTTCTTCTGTGTAATGCAGTGAGCCAGAGATATGGACATCCCTATGGATGTGCCCCTAGTGGATGAGCACTAGTGGGTGTATCAGATCCCTTGCTATATTGTTCAAGAGCCAGATCTTCCTGTAACCCTAATTATTATGTAAAGGGTACAGGTCGGCCCCACCTTAATGTGATTAGTAATAAATGTAAAAGATAATTAATCTGGTTAATATTAATTATAATAATAATAATTATATAATTATAATGTGACTTAGAGAGGTTAGCCCTGTTGAGCCAATATACACTTCTGTTGATAGGACAAGTCTAATATAAGTAAAGGAAGATTCCCCATTGTGGAAATATATCTTTCTTGTGAGTTTGGCAATTTCAGCAAGTACACTTCTTTGGGAAAAGTGCGCACCTCTCTTGGGCGCTAGAGTTCTAGGGTTTGAAGCACCCTCTTGTGTGCTAGGGTTTATCTGGGTGGTGAAGGTCTTTCTCTTGAAGAATATAGCAAAGTATTTGGCTGGGTTTCCTTCCTTTGTTGAGAAGGGTTTCCCAGGATACATTTTGTGTTCTTGTGCATGGTGCTTCTTCTTGTGATCTTGATTGCTGCAACATTTATGGTTATGGTTAAATGCCAAAAATGGAATGAACTTCATGCTTAACCTAACTTATTGAAAAATCAACATGGTATCAGAGCATAGGTCTTGAAAGTGTTAGAATATAGAAGAATGTGTGCTTGTTTTACCATTGACGATACCCTCGTCACCCAACCATAGGCCGAAGCCACCCTCCGAGCACCTTAACCTTGACTGAGAATTACTCCGGAAGCAAACCCTAGGCTAGATAGCCAAACAAGGTGCAACACATCTTCCTCCAAGGATAGCGCACCAACAATAACTGATCAGTTAGTCCAAACCCTAGCCAAGAGATAGTCCAAGCCAACACTGAAAATGCTAGCTGCAGCAACTGCATCTGCAACTCTCCTTCACACGTGCGCACCAAACTGGGAACTGTAGTGCGCACCACTTGCTGTCTGCAATTCTGAGATGTGTCAAAATGAGAACTAGCGCCCTGTATTTATACTGGTTCTGCCAGATTTGCTGGGGCCGACTTCTCCTTCTGGATATGTGTCTGTTCAGTATATTATTATTATTTTTGGCCGACTTCTTCTCTTGGAGACTGATAACCTAATATAAATTATCTTCTTGAGCCGACAAGACTTCTAGGGTTATTAGCCAACTCATTAGGGTTTTCTCTTGCTTTTCGGAGTCTTCTATTCTCGTCAGGTTCACACGTGGAGGTAAATACCTTCCACAGCTACCATAATATTAACACTCCCTCCTAGCTAGGGAGGTATTACAGGTAATGGTCTTGAGCACAAAAATATACCATTTACCCGGTAGCATCAATATAGTCATCTAGACTATCTCATGACTAGATCATGAGCATCACCATCACCATCAGCTGCATCATCTCTCAAAACCATACTTCATTTGAGTAATTAGACATGATGCTGGATAAGTCACTCACACCATAGAGTGATACAAGAGCCACTCTTATAATCTAGAGGAGTAAATGTTCTGAACCAATTTCCGTCTGGAAAATCTCTGTTCATCATTCGTTTGGATGGTGATTATTTTCAATAAACTACTGATAGTCTTCAAGGCAGTTAGAACAGAAATAGAACACAACTGTGTCTATCCATAGTAGTACATAAGTACATAACTACAATCTAGTGGTTCACTACCACACCAAGTAACACACAAGTACTTGATCAACAACGTATAGTCATGAACAGTGGAACATATCCACCACAGTAGTCTTCATCTACTGTCATACAGTCTTCATAACAAACATCTGA
>ML785095.1:490125-517588 GCA_009831015.1 Picea engelmannii | reverse complement strand
TGCGCCTCACTAAACCAGCAAGAATACCCAAGTAGGGCGCTAAAATCAGACCTCACTAATGAGTGAGTGATGTGTTATGATAAAATGAGGCTAAAACTCCTCAATATATAGTGTATCAATGACCTTAATTAACTTTTAGGTCACAAAAAGGCCAACAAGGCCATAATACTATTTTTTACATTAAATTGTCAAATTAAAACCCTAACTGAGCTGTAAAAAAGGTAAAAGCCCCTTCAAGGGAGGCGCTAGCCTCTTTTAGGGCCAATGAGACATCCAGGAGCAAAACGTTAGCCCCCCAGGGGCCTCTCCAACATGCCACATGTGCCACTGCTGCCCAGTCTGCCTCCAAAAATGTCCATGAAGCTGGATGATGTCATGGTGAGGATGGGGACGTCCTGAGCCTTCCAAGGCCAACGTTCCACTGAAAAAGGGTCATTCCCCCTAGGCCGGGCTTCACCAAAGTGCCTCTAATGGAACGTCCTCTTCTTCTCCGGTGCAAGACCCTAATCAACCATTGTCCTGTCTCTGCCCTCTGATGGGGTCTCAACATCCATCTGGTGGGCTCTTCAGCCCCATGGAGGTCTGAACTGATCATCTCCCCATGTGTATCGGTCCAAATGGTACTTGTCCGTCGGGCATGATCCTGCACATCAAAGGCTATGCCCTCCATGGGCTCATCAGTCACCGGGATCATAGCAATGTTAATCACGTTTCATCATCAATATTATCAAACATATGCATAAGACCCTAATACATTAGTCAATAGGTCAAAGACATCACAAAAACCTACAATACAAGACTGGAGAAAAAGACAAGACGTCCTATTGGGCTAGTATTCACAAGAAAGGGGAAGTTTCCAAGAAGGTTTCATCCAAGCCATGTAAGTGAGGTGATGTGGCTAGGGGATATCCATACATGTGGGTGAAGTGAGAGCTAGGGATGCATGATGTTATCTGTGGGTGCCTTTGTAGAAGGCGAGCTGTACTTGTCATGGATGCAATTTTTCCAAGCCCATTCTTGCCTTTATTCTTTTCTTTTATTTGCTTTTTCTTCTTTTTCTTTTTATTCAAGGGCTAACCAGAGGACACTGCCTTGGCATGGTGACCAGAGCTGACAGTGTTACCCACAAGTACTTTCACAGAGATGAGAAGGCTGGCTCGTGATGAGACCCCCTTTCCCTTGGCCATGCAACCAAAGGTCACTGCCCTGGCGTGGTAACCAAATGGTGGCAATGACATACTGTTAGGTACCCACGAACCTAATAGGCTGGCTCGTGATGAGACCCCCTATCCTCTTGATTGGGTCTTGTTTGTATTTTCCGGGTCCCTCTTGTTTCTTACTGAGAGGCCTTTTATTGCCTTCTCGGGGATCCCTGGGCGAAGCATCTCGAGGTTTTATTTCTAGGATTTTATCTTTTACCAGTTGCTTTTTCCTTCTGGGCCTTTAGCCCCTTCTTCCCACGAGATAAGGTGCAATCCTACAAACAGGTCAACCCAATGCCCGGACAAGGGGAATGGGACAAGTGAGCGGGAGATAAGATGAAATAGTGGTGCTATGATGGTAGCGGACGATGGATTTTCAAAAATCCCCCAATGGCAAACCAAGACCTATGGGCACAGGCTTGCTAGGATACGCTGTCAATTTCCCCAAGCATGGTCAAGTGGGCTAATGTAAGATCCAAGTAGTTGTTAGAGATAAAAGGAATCAGATGCATATATTTAAAGGTTTTAATGATCAAAAGTGACACATACCATGATACCTGGACCAATTACCTCATGGAGCAAGAACCTTCTCTGATACAAGACCAAGATGATGGTGATGGATGCTGCTGCCGACAAGACAAATCTGATGAAAGAAAAAAAGGATGGGCCTTCCAGGGCCATGCTCAGGTCAATCCTGCTCTCGGTACTCCATGTCTAGGACCTGTGGGCCTCGAGACATGATCTCCTAGTTATCCCTAAAAAGCGGGGATAACAGGTCCTATGCCAGTGAAGTCTTTAGGAGGGCTCTCTTCAGTATGTGACGTTCGTAGATGACTTCTCATGTAATACCCCAAGACCGAGCTCTAGTTGAATTGTAAACATGTTTTATAGGCTGGTGAGCTAGGTGATTATAAGCTAGGAGGCTTATGTGATGATTAGGCCGAAGAGCCTAGATGCTAAAGGACAATGAACCTATTTTTGTGTATGTAAACAGTCATATCATTAATATAATACATCGCTGCGTGTAGACCAACCATGATAAATGAGTATGGGGGACTGTACTCCATTGGGAAGGGAAAGGGAGGGGCTAAGAGCCTAGGAAAAGGGCTAAGCTTGAGGGCTTACTACCAAAGGAATATTATAATATTACTAAAGATTTTGGTGAGGATAATTATTTTATCCTAAGTTCTTATGGGAAAGAGAATGAATCCCAAGTGGAGAGAAACAAGCTCCTTGAGAGCCATGTGTCATCAAGGATGCATGCAGATAAAGGTGGGGGAAATTAGTCCATTTCCCACTCACTCAACCATTCATGCACTTAGCATCCTCTCCATCAGTCGACCCCTGCATCATTCACGCACTTCTGGAACCTGCACACACTCTTGAGCTAGCCCGTACCTTCCCTATTATCAACAATAAATCATATTCCTCCTGGGATGCACAACGCACCTGTACCTACTTGAGCTAGCGCTGTACCTTTCTGTTATGAGCAACAGCTGTTCCATACCCGTTTTCTGTTGCTGCCTTCACCTGAGCCTGCAACTGGTTGACTCAAGCACTGAACTGGAGAAACGGGTTGTCAGGCCCGTGGGTTTGAAGAGGCAGGTTGTCAAGCCTGTGGATTGAAGAGGCGGGTTGTTAGGACCGTGAACAACTCTCTCCAGGTGAGAGAATTGCTGGGAAAGTGATTTCCTGAGGGAGCCCAACTGCAGCTATAGTGCTATGAGAATTCCTGTCCGACATGTTGTTGAAGCCTTGGAAGGGAAGTGGGGCAGCCGAAGGACTGTTGAGCAGAGAAGGGGCACACTTCCTGGGGTGGGACAGACATGTGGGGAATGAGAGGCTGTAGGCTGTTAGTTTGAGTTGGCTCCTAGAACGAGATCCTTTCTGTTGTCTGATTTGTGTCAGCCTAGCCTAGGAATCCCTTTACTCGGGTGGAGTTTAGTCCCAGCTCGGGGGTGACCCACTGCTAAGAGTGATGAGCAGCGTGGTCTAAGGCTGGGAGGATCGTGGAAGATCTGCACACAGTTGGTGGTTTTCTACAAAAAATAAGTATCAATTGTGTATTAATTTACATGCTGTGTATTTATACATGTGGCTATGTTTATGGGTTTTGCCTATGTATGCTGCATGTATATTTTTACTATTATTTCTGCATGAATCTTTGTGTTTGCAGAATATGTTTCTCTGCTTAAGTTTTATATATATACAGATGGTATTGTTGTTTTTATCTAGTTGGCATGGCCGGCTTGGAAGGCCGGGTATGTTACGATGTATTAAGTTCCGCAAGAGTTTAAGTGTGGCATAGCCCAACAGGTCTAAGCTTGGGTGTGTTACAATTTGGTATTAGAGCTCCTGTTTTCAATACTAAGCCTGGATTGGGCCGTGTAAATGGAAATTGAAGCAAAAGTTTCAGAGTGAATTGTTGTCGAAATGTACAAAATTCAAGTTTCAGAGCATCCATGAGTGCCAAGAGGGCATCGAGAGCACACCTTAGCTGTGTTTGAAAGCTTAGGAGGTGTAGCAGTCCGGGAAACTGCAATGGCCGTAGGATCTGTTCGGGAAAGGTTCAAATCTTTCACAGCCGTCAGATCTGGGAAAAGGAGCGTGGTGGTTAACCCCTTCAACTCCTTCGGACTTCGTTTCTTCGACAATTTTTAAGACTTTGACAAAAGGAGGCAAAAACCCCGAAGCTCCGAAGTCCCGGAGTGAATCTACACCATAGATCGTTCGGGAGAAGGCGGACCATTGGATTCCCCAAGTGGTTCGACAGTTCGATGTTCGGGGAAATCTGGTTGTGGTTGCGCGGAGTGGAGTTTTCCTTGAAGTCCTGAAGTCCGTAATCAATTCGGACCATTCATGTTCGGGGACACGTGTCCGAAGATTGGTAAGTGTTCGGACTTTCAACGTTTGACAATTCGGGGGTGTGGTGGTGCTCAACATTGAAATCCTTCGAAGCCCGAAGTTCTGAAGTCCCGGAGCGTCGGAGTCCCGAAGCTCCGGGGAACACCTGTTCGAAAGTTCGGTGTTCGGGAGTTATAAAGTGTGCTGGTGTGAGATCTTCCGAAGCCCGAAGTGTCGAAGTCTCGGAGCATCGGAGCGACCTGGACCTGATCGGGAGTTCGGAAGTTCGACGATCAGGAGTTTTAAAGTGTATAGATGAGAAGTTTTCCTAAGTCTCGGAGCCCCGAAGTTCCGAAGCTCCGCAGAACACTGTTCGGGAGTTTAGAAGTTCGGGGTTCGGGTGTTTTGATGTGCTCTGGTGTGGGATTCTCCGAAGTCCCGAAGTCTCGGAGTGCCGGAGTGATGCGGCATGATGACGTCACCTAGAGTGACGTGGAACTGTTTGAAAATTCGCCATTCGGGAGTTTTGAAGGGTGTTGTAGAAGAAGCCTCTGAAGCCCGGGGTCTCGAAGTCCCGGAGTGACGTGACATGCTGATGTCACCTAGGGTGACGTGGACCCACTCTAAGCCTTCCACGTGTCATCTTGTTTCATGCTTTTCACAGACCTTTTGTGCCAATTAAAACTTGACATGTGTCACCTACAGATTGGGCCACGTGTCATCTCTATATTTTTGACACGTAGCACTCCCTTGGTGCGGGATTGCTGATGAGACTCCGGAAGTTCAGAGATTTGACATTCAGGGATATGTGTGTATGTTGTTGCAAGATCTTCCGAAGCCCGAAGCTTCGGAGCGTGGGAGCACCGAAGTAGTTGGTCCGTTTGGCGTTCGGGGAACTTTGCGTATTGTGTGGTCCAAACTTCCGAACCCGAAGCAACGAAGTGTCGGAGTAATGAAACGCCGAAGTGCTAGCCCAAAAAGTCAGAAGTTCGAAGTTTGGGAGAAATAAAGTGAAAGGTATAAGAACCTTCGAAACTCGAAGCTCCGAAGTACTGGAGCCCTGAAGCTTCGAAGAAATACCCTTCGAGGAGTTTGCCACTTCGGCGTTCGGAGGGAATGATGTGTGGAGTAGGCAGAACCTCTGAAGCCCCGAAGTTCCGAAGCTCCGGAGAACCCTGTTTGAGAGTTCAGAAGTTCAGCGTTCGGGTGTTTTGATGTGTTCTGGTGTGAGATGCTCAGAAGTCCCGGAGCTCCGAACAACACCTTGTGGCTAAGCGCTTGGTCATAGGCCGTGGTCACATGAGATTGGGGGCCGAAGAAAAAGGGCTAGTGCCCTAAAATTGTTTTAAGGACAAAAAGGGGCTTGGAGAAGGAGTCTGTGGGGTATCGATTTGTATAGACCTGCACCTAAAAAAGTAAAGAAGGCCTATAAACCTGAAGAGAGGATCTAACACGGATCCAAGAGCCAATTCGGCTCTGAGAAAGAAGAACTGTATAGGGATTACCTCCCAGGAAGCACAATTGTTTAAATATCCATAATTTTTTGCTCAAGACTCAGAATTGAGCATGGAAGCAAAGCGTTGGAAAGATCTTGGACAGTAGAATATAACTGTTCACCCAGAAAATTGAGCTGAACAATCAATTTCTCAGAAAATCAGAAGAAATAAGTTTGATATATTATTGAACCAGAATGGTTCATATTTTCATGAAATTGTTGAAACAGTTAGCCTAACAAAGTTCTATTGGCTGCACATTTTGTAGAGTTAGCAACAACTAGATTAGATCAGGATCATCATAGAGTGCAGAGGGATGGAAGATACATAGGGGGCTTACAACCAGGAAGATGACATCAGAGGGATGGATGTCCATATGGGTATTGAAGGAACAAACTCAAATGGACATGGAGAAGGAAAGGATGATAACATGAATATGGTATAAACCATTAAAAATCTGTAGAAAGATGTCCAAAGTCATAAAAATGATAATGAAAGGCTTATGAATGCCAAGGAGTAGCAGGAGGACTTCAACATGAAGTTAATGCAGAGCCTGGACATAATTGAAAAGAAATTGGATAAGGAGAATGGCTCAAGCAAATTAGGATGTCATAGGTCTCCTGATGAGAAAGGAAGATCAAGGAGTGTTAGCAGACATTGCCATCGCTCCCCAAGGCAATCCAATGGAGAGCACATAGTAGTTGAAGTCCATCCCCTGTTAGGAAGCTTAAAAAAAGGTCTGGGGTGGATGAGCTACAAGGAGAAATGAACAAGATCAAACCTCCTACATTTGAAGGTGAGCACAAGAAGGATGAAGATGTAGAGTCATGGCTGTTAGGCATGAGAAAGTATTTTCAATTACATAATTATTCTTCACATGCAGAAGGAAGAATTGCCATCTATCAGCTCAAGGGAAAGGCATCCATGTGGTGGGATCAGCTTGTACAGGTGCAACACATTAAAGAGAAAAATGTTACTTGGAAGGAATTCAAGAAGTATTTCGAAAATAAATACTTGACTAAGACATATTATGACAAGAAAATGGAGTTCTTTGAACTCAAGCTTGGAAGTATGACCATTGATGAATATGAAAGAAGGTTTTTAGAATTGTTAAAGTATGTCCCCTTCATCAAGGATGAGACAGTTAAGATTCAGAGGTATTTGAGTGGGCTGCCATCTTTTATCAGTGATAAGATACAATATGATGATTCTAAAACTTTGGAGGAGACCATAAGGCGAGCTAAATGCCTATATGATCAGCACAAAGGAAAACCAACTTTCCAAAATGCTTGGGAAGACAAGAAGAAGTTCAAGGTGGAATAGAGGAAGAAGGGGAATAAGCCACCATTCTTCAGAAATAGTCCTCAGGGACAACCAGCTTCTAGAGAGCCCAGAACGATTGAGTCAGGTGGGCAAAGGCCAAGGCAACCACCTATTCAATGTTGGGGTTGTAAAGGAGATCATATGTGTAGAGATTGTCCTCATAGAGGTGAAAAAGTGAGAACTGTTCACAATGTATAGCAAGCTGAAACAGTGGAGGACATGGACATAAGTGTACCCAGGATCTATGCAGCCTTGGACAAGAAGCAAGTTGAGTTTCACTCACACATGATTGAAGTGGAAGGTATGATCAACAGCCAAACCATTGCAATTTTAATTGATTCAGGAGCTAGTCATAGTTATATAGATCCTAAGATGCTAGAGAGTTTTCTTTTGCCAAGAAACAAGCATGGAAAATCTTGGTTGGTGCAGCTAGCTACCGGAGCCAAAGGAAAAGTTAATGAGATGGTTAAGTCGTGTCCAGTGGGCATGAATGGACTGAGCACCAAGGCAGATTTGAACATCTTTCCTTTAGGTTCCTATGACTATCTAATTGGTATGGATTGGTTGGACCAACACCATGCTATCCTAGACTGTTATAATAAAGCATTTACTTGCAAGGATGAGGAAGGGAACCTAAGGACAGTGCAATGAATTCCCAGGGCAGTAACTGTCAGAGAAATATTAGCATTGCAGTTGAAGAAGTGTTACAGAAATGGATGTCAAATATTTGCAGCTCATATGGAAGAAACACCTAAAGATAAGGTGTCAAATATTGAAGATTATGCAGTCCTAAAGGAGTTTGAGGATGTATTTAAAGAAATACCAGGATTACCCCCTCAAAGAGATATTGATTTCTCTATAAATCTGATGTTTGGAGCAGTTCTGGTGTACTCATCTTGTAAGGAGTCTTGGATACTGGAGCAGCTCCAGTATCCAAGACTCCTTACAAGATGAGTACACCAGAACTGAAGGAGTTGCAAATCCATCTTGAAGAGTTTCTGAAGAAGGGGTATATACGCCCAAGTGTGTCACCTTAGGGTGCTCCAGTTTTATTTGTGAAGAAGAAGGATGGAACATTGAGACATTGCATGGACTTCAAATAGTTGAACAAGGTAACTATGAAGAATAAGTATCCTTTGCCAAGGATCGATGATCTCTTTGATCAAATGAAGAATGCAAAAATATTCTCCAAGATTGATCTCAGGTCAGGTTATCATCAGGGAAGAATTAAAGATGAAGACATCAGCAAGACTGCTTTCAGAACAAGGTATGGCCATTATGAGTTCACAGTGGTGCCATTTGGATTATCAAATGCACCAATTGTCTTCATGTGTTTAATGAATGGTATTTTTAGAGAATACTTAGATAAGTTTGTCATTGTCTTTTTGGATGACATTCTTATATATTCCAGGTCGGAAGAAGAGCATGGGAAACACTTGAAGATTGGTATTACAAGTATTAAGGGAACATCAATTTTATGCCAAATTGAGCAAGTGATCATTTTATTAGAATCAAATTCATTATTTGAGGCATATCATATCAGAGGAAGGGATAGTAGTGGACCCTGAAAAGATTGAGGCCATTAGAGGGTAGTCAACACCTAAGAATGTGACATAAGTCAGATCAATCATGGGCCTTGCAGGCTACTACAAAATATTTGTTGCAGGATTCTCAAAGATTGCACACCCGATCACTTCCTTGCAAAAGAAGGGAGTAAAGTTTCAGTGGTCATTGGAGTGTGAAAGGAGTTTCCAACACTTGAAGCAATTATTAACCAGTGCTCCAATTCTAAGGATTGTTGATCCAAATGAAGATTTCATGGTATGCATAGATGCATGCAAAAAAGGACTTGGTGGAGTCTGTTGACTGCCTATTCAACTAGGGGGTCAACTCCATGTGCCATGAAGATATGCATCATCAGATGCAAGTATGTTGAAGACAATTTGGTTCTACTAGGCATTTTATGCCTCCAACACAAAATTTTGTAAACGGAATTTTCGCACCCATGCGTGGGTTAATAATGTAATAGGTTTGCATGGATCATAGTTAGGTCAGGTACCTTGGGATGTTTTCATTGGGAGAGTTCTTTTCACCGAGGGTTTTTTATCCTCAGGTTGTCAACTGGGCTTTTCAGCCTGGTTGATTTCCCATGAGTTTTTCCCTCACACTTGCAATAATTCCTCCAAAGTGGTGAACGACGTTCTAATGGTCTCATCCTTTGGTAGCTATTGTTTAGAAATGATGTAAATGACCATGTTAGACATTGTAGAAAGTTTCACGGAATTTCGTCGAGTCTAGATAGGTTTTTTTTAATTAATTAAATTTAATTAATTTTCCTAAGGTTGAGATTTTAATTATTTGATTAATTAAATGTTTTTGAGCAATCATTGTAAAAACTAGGTCTTTGGGCTTTTGATAGGGGTATTTGTGCTCAAATAAAATGGAAAGGCACCCCTTACACCCATGGACCAAGTTTCAGCTCAGTCGGACAAGTTTTGCCAGTCATTTGTCCACCCAGAGTCAAAGTCAGTTAAAACAACAATTTTTATTGCTAAGTCAAAATTGTAATTTTTGTAAAAATGAGTTAATGGGTCAATGTAAAGATGGAAAAGAGCAAGTAGGGTCATCCCTAGACTACCCAACCCACCTTATAACATTCACACACCCCCTCACCTTTTCCCTCACTCATTTCCTCACGCCCCCTAGGGGGATTTGCGCCCCCCTCCACACAAAACCTTTGAAAACCCCTTTTATTTGATGTGTGGGCCCCTCCCATAGGTGGTGCGCCCTTCCTATCCTACCACCTCATCATTACATGGTCCCCACACTCCACTCACTCACTCCACCTCATCTATCCATGCCCCAAACCCTAGATTTACGCCCCTCTTCTAGAGACTCCCTCTATTGCTTGGATTTGCAACACTTGACATCCATCCAAGTGCCTTCACTTTGCCTTTTGAGGTATAAATAAAGCCCTCTTCCTCTCATTTCATTACCATTCTTTGAGCTAGTGTTACTATACTGGAATTTCGCCCCACTCTCTTGCTCTTGCCATCTTGCCATTTCACTCATATGCTCTTGAGAGTCTTGGATCAACTTGTTGCTTCAACACTCTCACTTTGGATTAATAAAACTTTGGAGGATTTTTTGATTCACTAAGAGTATTCTGGTTGCATTCTTCATATGAGGTGATATTGTGGTATTTGAGCTCATTTGGGTAGTGTTGAATAGATCTTGAATGAAGTAGTTTATTTGGGTAGATTAGCAAAGAGTAGTCTTGCTGATTTATTTATGTTGGGTAGCTAGTTCTTTGAAGTATTTCAAGTAGTTAGCTTATCCATACATATTATCTATTCCATGCTTCACTATTTGTCTTGAGTTTTGCAGGTTCACTTCAAGGGATTGTTGGGAAAGCCTCAAGAAGGAGTCTTCCCTCAAGCTCTTCATAAACTCCTAGTTTGTTTAGTTCTATATTTCTGTTTCATTTCATCATATATTTCAGTTAGCTAACCATCTTAGATAGGTCAAATAATTCTACA
The DNA here is from genome assembly GCA_009831015.1 of Picea engelmannii. Lineage (NCBI taxonomy): Eukaryota > Viridiplantae > Streptophyta > Pinopsida > Pinales > Pinaceae > Picea > Picea engelmannii. The sequence continues at coordinate 507,187 of ML785095.1, read as the reverse complement.
TTTCATTTGAAGATTTTATGTGAAAAATTTCTGCGTAAAAAACAAGAATTTTTTTTGACTTTATTGTGTTGTGCAGCATTTCCTGCAAGCATTTGCTTGCTGGTTTTTGCAGGTTCTTACCAGAAACAAGGGGATATGCTGCTCAAATTCACTCATACAAAACCTCAAAGGCTTCCTCAATAGTTGGGTAACATTTTCTCTTCTATCTCCCATCTATTCTAGCATTGTAGCAAGCCCCCAGGAAGTTCCCTTGAGGCTTGCATTCTTGTATTTTATTTTCAGCAAGTTTTAGTTGCCTACACCTTGGGAGAGTGATTGGCTAGGCCAACCCCCAAAAATCGTTGGGCTAGATTTTAGATTTCCTTTAAGCATTCTTTATTTCTTGCCCCACTTGTCCACAAGACAAGGTTGTGTGGCTAGCATAATAATAATCGTTTAAGTTTTTCTTTCCAACCCTCTTTGGCACAACATTGGTAGGTTTGCCTCCACCTTGTGCCATTGTGAGTGGTTTGTTCATTTACATTTCAAGTTTTGTTTAAAGTTAACTTGCCTACACCTTGGGAGAGTAACCCCCAATATCATATGGCTAGGATGGTAATATGTAAATGATTTCTATTGCCTACTTGTTTAAAATGTTTTAGAGTTAGATATCACACATATGCTAATCTTAGTTCAAATCTTAGATGCATAGTTTCGTTTACATGCCTTGAGTTTCACATCTAAATGCAACACATATCTATGTTTAAGTGGTGATCTATTCTTGGGCAAACATATCTCTCAAGCTTTCGAGTTTTCATTTAAGTTTGCAAAGGTACTCATGGACATGTGAAGGGTGTAGGATCTAGTTTTTCTTTTCAGCAAGTACTTCCATTTTCAGCAAGCTTCTTATGGGATAATTTGTGTGACTAAGTGATAGAATCTAAAGTAATTTTCTGTTATAATTGACAAGCTGTTCTTGTCTTCACTTCACATCTTTCTTTCAAGTTTACACATTGAATGGTGAATGACATGGTTAAGTGAATGATATGTATTATTTCAGCTTTCAATAGATGCTTTAGATGTGTTTTTAGTCTTCATTTTCATAATCTGCAATACACATTTGGCAATCACTTCAAGTTTCGGTTTTGGGCATAAATCACTGTTTTTGGGCACCTAAAATTCATCTAAAACACTCACAACACATCTTAAGACTTACCCATAAGTCATAATAACATTTTAGACCAACTAGGACAACCTAATTCCACCATTTTCACCATTTAAAACGGGTTTGAGGAAAACAACGGAGGGTAGTGGCAGGGGACTGTCTCGTGGTGCACCAGGTGTCTGTTCTCTCCGGGAAGTACTCTTACTGCAGGGCTGACCGTGAAAGCTAGGGTGGGCCTCGTTGCCTTACTATCTTGAGCATCCGACAACCATTTGACAATAGGAGGAGGGGGTTTAAGGTTCAAACACTTAGTTAGGGGGAGGGAAAGTAAAATTTATTTAATCTTTAAGCAACTCCTAACCACTTAGTCTCCTAGACAATCTTCACTTTGGCATATCTTTTGATGGTTGTTTATAAGTCTATCTTGCAAGTACATTTACTTTTATCAATCTTTTATGCAATCTTGTGGTTTGAATATCTAAGTGTCATACTTCTTGAGCATTGAGTTTCCAAGTATTTACATCTCTTATTTTATGCTCTTGTGGTGTGATTCAAGAAGAAGTTGAGCATCCCATTGGGGAGGCATCACCTTGTTGAATCTTGAGTGCTTTAGTGTTTGCCATTGAAAAAAAGTGCAATAGAGTAAGTGCTATTGGGGCATGCTTGGCCTTATGTGATTGATCTTAACTTTGAATATCTTTTAAATCTTACACTTTGGCACCTTGTAATCTTGTTCATTCGTATCTTGTGTATATCTTGTATCCTAGTAGCATTTCTTATTCTTTGTTGTAAGTACTTGTATCTTGGTTGTGGAATAGTTGTAACTTTGTAATCATTGTAATCCTTTGTAATTGAACACCCTCAAACTTAGTTGACCCCTTGCCCAACATTTAGGCACTAGTCTTAGTTGACTTAGGGAAGGGTTTGCTTGTTATAATTAATCTTGCACTTTGCATTTGCTGCCTTAGCATCATAGGTTAGTTTTCCCCTTAACCTTTAACAAATTAAAACTAACTCCTAGAACTTCAAAGTTAAATCACATTTAGTAACTAGGGTCTACCCCCCTTGGCTTCCCTAGTAGTAAGCCTAGAAGGAAGAGGTTCCAGTGAAGGTGACAGTGTGGACTATGAACCTAGGCATTGTGCCTCCAAGAACACACTAAGTGAGCTGGACTTTGCTCACGTTTGCAAGTGTGTATTAGGACGACAACAAAGTTCTCAGTCAAAATGGGTATGTTGTATGTTATGAATCAAGGAAGTTGAAGGAGCATGAAAGACACTATGCCACTCATGATTTGGAGTTGGCACCCATAGTGCATGCCTTGAAGAAGTGGAGGCACTACCTCATGGGGAAAAGGTTCGAGTTGAGGACAAACCATAATGGTCTGAAATATTTATTTGATCAACCAACTCTAAATGCCAGGCAAAGCAGGTGGTTGGAATTTCTCAGTGAATACGACTTTGATCTAAAACATATCAAAGGGAAAGAGAACAAGGTGGCTGATGCACTCAACAGAAGAGTGCATGAGTTGCATGCTGCAACCATCAACACATATTAATCTGATTTGAAAGACATAATCTTAGAGTCTGCAAAATCAGATTTGGAATACACGGTAGTAATAGCAAAATTACAGCAAGGTATTTTGCAGTAGAAAAATGAAGACTACAAGCTAGGAAATGATGAAATTCTCAGGTACAAAAGCAGAATTTATGTACCAAATTCCCAAGAATTGAAAAATCTGATATTGAGAGAAATGCATAACGTACCTTATGTTGGACACCGAGGGTATCAGAAAACAATTGCAGCTGTCAAGAGCCAATATTATTGGCCAGACATGAAGAAAGAAGTTGTTGAGTACATTGCCAAATGTTTGGAGTGTCAAAAGGTCAAGGTTGAGCATAGATGCTCAACTGGGTTACTGCAACCATTACCCATTCCTGAGTGGAAATGGAAAGTGGTGACAATGGACTTCATCACCAAACTGTTCAGAACAAGCAAACATCATGATTCTATCATGGTAGTGGTGGACAAGCTTACCAAAGCTGCCCATTTTATTCCAGTGAAGCTCACTCACAAGGCAACTAACGTTGCTAATATTTATGAGGGAAATTGCTCGATTGCATGGTATACCCAATACAATGTGTCTGACAGAGATCCAAAGTTTACATCAAATTTCTGGAAAGGATTATTTAAAGAATTTGGAACAAATTTGAATTTTAACACAACTTATCATCCAAAATTTGTTGGGCAAACAGAGAGGGTGAATCAAGTGATTGAGGATATGTTGATGATGTATGTGATGGATAAACCATCGAAATGAGAAGACTACCTACACTTGGTAGAGTTTGCTTATAACAATGGGTACCAAGCATCTCTAAAGATGAGCCCATTTGAGGCACTTTATGGTAGAAGGTGCAACACACTTGTAAGCTGGGATAACCCAACAGATAGAGCAGTGGTTGGGCCAGATTTGCTCAGGGAAATGGAAGAGAAGATGTAAAAAATAAAGCGGAATTTAAAGGCTGCTCAAGACAGGAAGAAAAGCTATGCTGATAAAGGCAAAACACACAGGGAATTTAAAGTGGGTGATCATGTATTCTTGAAAGTGAAGGCCAACAAAAGTTCCTTGAAGTTGGGAAATTGTTCAAAGTTGGTAGCTTGTTGTTCTGGGCCGTTTGAAATCCTGGAGAGGATTGGGCTTGTAGCATATATGCTTGCATTACCCCCATCATTGTCTATTCATAATGTATTCCATGTATCATTGCTCAAAAAGTATATACCTGACGCTAATCATGTTATTGATTGGAATGCGATTCAGGTGGAGCAAGAAGGCGCTTTTCAAGTGCATCCAGTGTGCATACTGGACCGAAAGATGAAGCTTCTCCGGAATCGAGCCATAGAGATAGTAAAGGTCCAATGGACCTAGTACGGTCTTGAGGATGCGACTTGGGAGCACGAGGATGCTATGCGGGCATAATACCTGCATCGTTTTGAAGATTTTTGAAAATCTGGGTGTTAAAGGTATATATGTATTGCACCGAGGACAATGCAAAAATAAGGGGAGGGGAATGCAATACCCCAAGACCGAGCCCCAGTTGAATTGTCAACATGTTTTATAGGCTGGCGAGCTTGGTGATTATAAGCTAGGAGGCTTATGTGATGATTAGGCCGGAGAGCCTAGATGCTAAAGGCCAATGAGCCTATTTTTGTATATGTAAACACTCATGTCATTGATATAATACAACGTTGCGTGTAGACCAACCACGATAAAAGAGTATGGGGGACTGAACTCCACTGGGAAGGGAAGGGGAGGGGCTAAGAGCCTAGGAAAAGGGCTAAGCTTGAGGGCTTATTGCCAAAGGAATATTATATTAAAGATTTTGGTGAGGATAATTATCTTATCCTAAGTTCTTATGGGAAAGAGAATGAATCCCAAGTGGAGAGAAGCGAGCTCTTTGAGAGCCATGTGTCATCAAGGGCGCATGCAGATAAAGGTGGGGGAAATTAGTTCATTTCCCACTCACTCAACCATTCACGCACTGAGCATCCTCTCCATCAGTCGACCCCTGCATCATTCACGCACTTTTGGAACCTGCACACACTCTTGAGCTAGCCCGTACCTTCCCTGTTATCAGCAATAAATCGTATTCCTCCTGGGATGCACAACGCACCTGTACCTACCTGAGCCAATGCTGTACCTTTCTGTTATGAGCAACACCTGTTCCATACTCGTTTTCTGTTGCTGCCTTCACTTGAGCCTGTAACTGGTTGACTTAAGCACTGAACTGAAGAAACGGGTTTTCAGGCCTGTGGGTTTGAAGAGGCGGGTTGTCAGGCCTGTGGATTGAAGAGTTGGGTTGTCAGGCCCGTGAGAAGCTCTTTCCAGGTGAGAGAATTGCTGGGAAAGTGATTTCCCGAGGGAGCCGAACTGCAACTATATTGCTCTGAGAATTCCTGTTTGACATGTTGTTGAAGCCCTGGAAGGGAAGTGGGGCAGCCGAAGGACTGTTGAGCAGAGAAGGGGCACACTTCCTGGGGTGGGACATGCATGCGGGGAATGAGAGGCTTTAGGCTGTTAGTTTGAGTTGGCTCCTGGAACGGGATCCTTCCTGTTGTCTAATTTTTACTCGGGTAGAGTTTAGTCCCGACTCGGGGGTGATCCACTGCTGAGAGTGATGAGCAGCGTGGTCTAAGGCTGGGAGGATTGTGGAAGGTCTGCACACAGTTGGTGGTCTTATACAAAAGATAAGTATCAATTGTGTATTAATTTACATGCCGTGTATTTATACATGTGGTTATGTTTATGGGTTTTGCCTGTGTATGCTACATGTATATTTTTATTGTTATTTCTGCATGAGTCTGTGTGTTTGCAGAATATGTTTGTCTGCTTAAGTTTTTTATATATACAGATGGTATTGTTGTTTTTATGGAGTTGGCATGGCCGACCTGGAAGTGATTTCCCGAGGGAGCCCAACTGTAGCTATATTGCTTTGAGAATTCTTGTCCGACATGTTGTTGAAGCCCTGGAAGGGAAGTGGGGCAGCCGAAGGACTGTTGAGCAGAGAAGGGGCACACTTCTTGGGGTGGGACAGGCATGTGGGGAATGACAGGCTTTAGGATGTTAGTTTGAGTTGGCTCTTGGAACGGGATCCTTCTTGTTGTTTGATTTGTCTCAGCCTAGCCTAGGAATCCCTTTACTCGGGTGGAGTTTAGTCTCGGCTCGGCGGTGACCCACTGTTGAGAGTGATGAGCAGCGTGGTCTAAGGCTGGGAGCATTGTGGAAGGTCTGCACATAGTTGGTGGTCTTCTACAAAAGATAAGTATTAATTGTGTATTTATACACACGGTTATGTTTATGGGTTTTGCCTGTGTATGCTGCATGTATATTTTTACTGTTATTTCCGCATGAGTCTGTGTGTTTGTAGAATATGTTTTTCTGCTTAAGTTTTATATATGTACAGATGGTATTGTTGTTTTTATGGAGTTGGCATGGCCGACCTGGAAGGCCAGGTATGTTACAATGTATTAAGTTCCGCAAGAGTTTAAGTGTGGCATAGCCCAGCAAGTCTAAGGCTGGGTGTGTTACATCTCAAGAAAGACCTAGATGTATCTGTTAAAGACGAAAGATGAAGTATTTAGCAAATTCCAAGAATTCAAAAACTGAAGCGGAAAAACCTAACAGACAAGAAAGAACAGAAGGAAGCTATGATGGAAGAACATCAATCCATCATGATGTATGGGAAATTGTGCCTAGACTTGAAGGATAGTCTATAAAGTATTGATAAATACAAGGCGAGATTCGTGGCTAGAGGTTTCTCTCAGCAGGAGGGAGAAGATTGCTATAAGATGTTTGCTCCAATTGCTAGATGTACCTCTATATCTCTTGCAACATTCATGGGTTGGAGTTTACTTCAGATGGATGTAAAGAATACTTTTCTCAATGAAGTAATTAAGGAAGAAGTATACATAGAGAAACCTCAAGGTGTTAAGGTGCAGAGCCTCTCATTATTCCGTGTAAGAGGGAGCTAGCCTCTAATTTCAATATAAAGGGTCTTGGTCTCATGCATTATTATTTGGGACTAAAAGTATAGCAAAAGCATGATGAAATCTTCCTAGGGAAAGGGAAGTATGTTGAAAAGATCCTTTAGAAATTTGGAAAGATGGATTGCAAATCCATGGAAACTCCCATGGTGACAGATATGAGGAAGCTAAGAGACTCTGATTCTGATCCAGTAGACTCGTCCCTGTACTGGTAGTTGATTGGCTTATTGATGTATTTGGTGAATACTCGACCGAACATTTGCTTTCCTGTGAACACGTTGAGCCAGTTCCATGTGGAACCTAGACATGAGCATTGGATAGCTACAAAGCATATTTGGAGATATCTTTGTGGGATGCTAAACTATGGTTTGAGATATGCCTCAAACAGTAATGTACAGCTGCATAGATTTATTGATTCAGATTGGGCAGGGAGTGCAAATGACAAAAAGAGTACTTCTGGTATATGTTTCAGTTTGGGCTCTGCTATGATATCATGGGCTGGTAGGAAACAAAAGTCTGTGGCACTCAACACAGCAGAAGCAGAGTATATTGCAGCTTGTGATGTTTGTACGGAAGCAGTATGGCTTTGTAAGATGGTTTCTGGACTATTTGATCAGGTGCTAGATTCGACTGTGATATATTGTGATAATCAAAGCTATGTGAAGCTTTCAAAGAACCCCGTGTTCCATGACAGGTCGAAGCACATTGAGATCAAGTACTACTTTATTCGTGATAAAGTACAGAAGGGAGAAGTGGTTCTCCAATACATCTCCACCGATGAGAAGATATCTGATATTTTGATGAATCCTATGTCCAAGATAAAGTTTGCATACTTGAGGGATAAGCTGCGACTTGTGGAGATTGCTCCCTTGGTTGAAAGGGAGGAGATGACTTCCTCGGTTGGGAGGGAGCTCTGATATGTGGCATCATGGACTCTCAGTGAATTGCGGATCTGTATCATGCTACTACAACTTAGAGATGGTCATACAACTTAGAGATATGATCCATGCTAGTACAACTCAGATATGATAGAGATGGTTGGAGTTGTTGATGATACATTGGCGAAGCATCGTGCTAGTACAACTTAGAGGTGGACATACAACTTAGATATGATGTATTGACATCATGCTAGTTATGTTCATGCTAGTACAACTTAGATACGATGTTGGTGAGCCGCATCATGCTAGATATGGTCATAACCATACATCTTAGAGATGATGCAAAGGGCTCGTGTCATGCTAGATATGACCATGCTAGTAGAACTTAGAGGTGGAATACAACTTAGATATGGTGCATTGGAATCATGCGAGATATGTCATGCTAGTACAACTTAGAGATGATCATACAACTTAGAGATGACACAGTGAGGCATTGATCTACATCATGCGAGTGCATATTAGATATGTCATACAGATTAGATATGATGCATTGGCATCATGCTAGATATGTCATACTAGTACGACTTAGAGATGATACTCCAAATCACGCCAGTACAACTTAGATATGATGCATTTGCATCATTCTAGTATGGCTTAGAAGTGATGCAGCTGATGACATTATTGATGAAGGATGATATCAGATGATATGATTTGATTGCTGTGGAGATTGTATGTCTCTGGACAGTAGCTGTATGCTACTGTGGTGGATGTGCTCCACTGGTAGTGACCGTGTGTCACTGGTTAGTAGCTATGTGCTACTAGGAGTGGTTATGTATCACTGGACAATAGTTGTGTACTACTATGGATAGACACAGTTGTGTTCTATTGGATGGCGTTGTAGCAACTATAAGCTTCTATCTGATTGCCACGGAGACTACCACTAGTGTTGGAGATGATTGCCAACTAGATGGATAATGATGATTTTGCTTGTGGTTCGATTTGTGTGATCATGAGATATCCTATGTGGCTATGATGATACTACCAACAGAATGGTCTGTTTGTGCTGAAGACCATTACCGTTAATACCTCCCTAGCTAGGAGGGAGTGTTGATGTTACGGTAGCTGCAAGAGGTATTAACCTCCATGTGTAACCTCTGACTAGATTAGAATGTTTCGGAAGCTAGAGAAACCCTAAACAGATGTGTAGAAATCCTAGAAGACATGTCGGCTCAATAAAAGAATTAATATTTAAGTATTAGCCTCGAAAAGAAGAAGTCGGCATGGATAGGTGACAAAGAGCACTATAAATAGAGGGCGCTTGAGCTCATTTGGTCATTCACTCACTCATAACTCACACAAGACAAGTGGTGCGCAAGTTTGGAGGAGTGCAGCTGCAAGAACTGCAATTGGGTTTTGGTCTTGGTTTCTGGTTTGTGGACTTTTTGATTGGTGTGCTATTCTTGGAGAAAGAGAGGTACGCTATCTCTTGGTTATTTGTTGGGTCTGGTATTGCTTCCAGAATTATTCTATCTGTCAAGGTTACGGTGCTTAGGGGTGGCTGCGTGCCTATGGTTGGGTGACAATATTGAGATATTGTCTATGGTTAAACGAGCACATCTTAACACTATATTCTATATTTTGCCCACGACCACTCTTTGTGAGGAGTTGGGTATCGATAATCTCACTCTCATCTTGTACTTGGGCTCCCTTCTGAGTTGTGCTCTCTCAGGTGCATCTTTGTTGGGTATGTACACTCGCACATCCCTGTTGTATTTGAGCTCTTTGAGTTGTGTTCAAGCTCTCAAATTGTATTCGAGCTTCCTTCTTAGCTATGCTCTTTCAAGATATTTGTGTTGGATATTCATAGATCCCCTTGTATTTGATCTTTCTCAGTTGCGTTTGAGCTCCCTTAGATGTATGGAGTTGGGTCTTCCTACTCTATTTCTAGCTACGATAGATCTTATTAGAGTTGGGTATTCCCATCTTTTCTCTCTTATGGGATGGTCCTTTTGACACTTCTTTAGATGGATAGATCAATGGCACTATTCTTCCATTAGATGTGTAGTATGGTTGGGATTTGCCTTCCAGACTGTTGAGATTTGGGTACCTTGGAAAGTGGTCCCCTTGTGTTTGTGAGCTTCTAAACACATGAGGGAAGTACTTTGTACCTTGTACCATGTACTTTATGCCTAATTTCACTTTGACTTAGGAGAATTAAGTCAAAAGTGAAATTTGGTCATTTAAGCCTAAAATGACAATTAATTCACTTTGTGGGTGAATTAAGGGACATAAAGTGAAACTATGGAAACTTAAATAAAGTGGGTTTTGAGTTGAGATTTACTTGAGATGATCTCAACCATTGATCAGGGATGAGATGAGATGATTTCATCCACCCAACTTTTAGGTTTCCTTATGCTTCCTTAAGGAGGGCGTAAGGGGCAAAGGAGGCATTATTACTCATTTGTTCACTTGGAGAGTTTGAGAGAGAGCATGATGATGAGGTTTCAGGCATTTGGTGAGGCTAGCTTGGGTGCTCCCTTCCATGGAGATAGCCAACAAGCTTAGGGCCTTGTTTATTTATTGAGGAGATTCCTGTTCCGAGGAGGGTGCACTTGGTGAGGAGGGTGCATCATCAGTGGGGAGGACTTAGAGAGCTCAGATTGCAGTGAGGTCTGTTTCATAGGGAGGCTACTCATCAATATCAGAATACTATGGAGGGGTTTCTAGATCAGAGCTCCCAGTTGGCTTTTGGCTCCATTTCAGTGGTCTTGTCAACATTTCTGGGGGGCGAACCATCCTAGGGCGCTCTTGCTTCATTTGGACTAGTGTTGCAGCTTGGATCAAGCTGCTATTGCATTAGGTTCATCTATATTTTGTACTTGCTGTATTCCACCATCTATTCTCCTCATATATAGACATATATTCCAAATTGGTTTTCCCTGGGTGGGTTTTATCCAGGGTCATGTTGACCAAAAATACCCGTGTTCAATTTCATGTATGTTAGAGTGTAGAACTACTGTATTTTCAGTTGTAAAGATCTCTAGGTGTTACATTTATTTTGGTATGCATGTGCTAACGCTTGGTGACTAAAACTACATGCTAGAGCACCTAAATTGCGAATGTAACCGTAACAAATCAGCGAGAAGTTCCTGAACTGTTGGCTGTCCTAAAACAACAACAAAACCTTCATTGACAGTTGAAACTTAGAGCCAACTTGAGGTCAAAGACAGACCTAGTTGGCAGTTTGATAGGACCTGGTAAATCTTCACAGACCTCCTCCATTGGATGAGTAGGTTAGTGATAATATTTTCCAGCAAATGATCTATTTGGTGGTAGCATTCCTTCAGAAGACGAGTAGTTCAGTGATCACTTTCCTTCAGAGTATCAACAACTCAAAGTTTATTCCTATACAGGATTTTTCATCCAACACTTCTTTGTCGGATGGGTAGTTTAAGTTTTAACATCATAGTCTTCTCGATGATGAGCAGTTTGATGGCGACATTCTTCCAACAGATTATTGGGTCCATTTTTATATTGAGTTGGTTATCAAATACCCACTCTCTTACTTCAACTACGACCATCCTTTTATTGAGTTGGGTATGTCCACTCCTTTTGTACTTTATCATCCTTCTTCATGTCCCCATGCTCATATTACAGGGTATTGAAATGATGGTAACCTTTACTTGTGGTCATTTATGGCTAAGCACCCTCATTGTTTGTATCACTAGGCTATGACTTAAAGAGTTGACCTAGTCAACATTATTTTACATTATTTTAGGTGACCAAGGTCAGCCTAAGCATTTATGTGGGCCCATAATCTTCTTGTGGAGAGAGACGCCACACCTCATGAGTTGTGTATAAATACACAACTCATGCCTCATTTGTAACATCATATTGATTCATCTGGTGGTGATGTTTTAGACTACGGGCACCATATTTCTCTTGTTCATGGGTTCTCTTTGTCTCTCTCTTTTGAGTGCTCCTATTGGTATGATCTACTATTGATTAGTGCCGTTATAAATCTTAAGTGTTTTACTTGATTGGATTAGAGTTTGCTGAAGTTGTCACCATAGATCTATGACTTAAACACCTCAGTCACCTCTCTAACAATACAAATAAATCAATATGGGACTTTATGAAAGACCATATCAGTTGTCTCATATCATTCCTATTTGTTGATCATTTCTGTATGAACTTTTATTGGAAATCAAATTTGCATGGAGAAGACTTGAGATGCCAAAATTAAAAGGATGTTAATGGAAATCTTGTTTTTAATATTCTTCAAATCACAATCTGAGCTAGCCTATTTACAATTGTCCTTGTGATTCCAAATTAAAAAAATGCAAACAATGTTAATGCATGCAAGGCAAAAACTTGTTTTAAAATTTTCAAGTAATAAGGTAGGAGGCGATATGTTGAACATCCAAAATTGTAGCTATACAATATCTAGATGTTGTATGACCATGGACCTTTAGCTTGTGGATCCTTTCCCAAGAGGGTTGGTGAGCTGACGTGTTGAATTGGTTGGTAAAAGCCACATTAACTCATATGATAATGGATTTCATTAAGGGCTGAGTTGACTCCTTTATCAATAATTTGACAAGACGACTTCAATTTATGGAGCATGTTGTCATTAGTCTTGGAGGTTGTTAGAGGAGATATTTTGCCACTTTCTAATCTCATATATGGTAAACTTGCTTCCCATGGAGCTCCGTGTTAGAAACAAACCTACCTTTGTCCTCAAGTGGTCTCTTATAGTTGAAGTTCTATGTGGAACATGTCCCAAACTTGTATCTCTTTTGTTCAAATTGCCTCTTCCTTTGTTAGTTGGCTTTTTAAGTTTTTACTATTGGTTTACCTTCTCTACAATGTGAATTGTCTAGGCTTTTGGATTGCAACAAATCACGTAAGCCACTATGCTCTAATTGCCACATGATGTCAATGTCCTTTCCTTTTCTAGCTTGTCTTCTTCATTATTTGGGGTAATTTTGGTAAAGGTAACCAAGATTTGCAAAAGTGAAAATGTTTTCGTTCTAAATATAATTCTGTCAAATTGTTCAAATGTATTAGAATTTGTGTATTTCGCAAGACCAAACCAAAATATGGCATTGTAGATAACCTTAGGTCTCTTGTAAAGAAAATGTTTATGCCTCACATTCCTTGATTTAGGAGGTGAAATTACTTGTATTTGGGTCATGGAAAATCTAGAATAGTAACTTATTTTATGTTAAGTATATCCTAAGTTACTAGGATCTGTATCTGGGTCTTGGTAACTTGGGATATACTTAATGAAAAAACTCCATGATAAACTTATGATAAACTATATATATATATATTAAAAAAATCTATGAACCAATATCATAAGATAAGATAAAATATTTTTATCAATGTCCATAAGTGACCAAGTAATAGGTCAATGGGACACAATTGAACAAGTAATAGGTCAATGGGACTAGAGATTACAATCAATGGTGTAATATTCCAGATATAAAAAAGTATGCAAAACAGAAATAAATAGCCAGAAATGGGAGATGAACAACAATATAACCAGAACAACACCACAATAATACCAAAATGATACCATAATAACATCAGAAAGAACACTTTGATTACCGAGAGCAATGTTCACTTGCCTCTTCGAGGGGGAAACCTCCCGCAGAGCAGAGCTCTATTACAATAATATCCAAGACAAAAGTTCCCATACCCTCGACTCCTATTTATACTAAATATGTCTATTAAAAGAACCATCTAGAAGAAGATCCTTCTAGAAGCAGAAGCTTCTATTAGGTCTTCTTACATTGGACTTATTCTTCCTTATTGCTAGGCCTTATTAATAATGACCTTTATTACATCGGAATATATTATTCTACTTACGTGAGGGGTTAGGTCCCTAACATGTCCTCCCCCTTAAAAACAACCTTGTCCTCAAGGCTTGAGATGTGGAAACTGCTGCAAAATGGTAGCTGGTTCCCAAGTGGCATCTGTTGGAGTTGTATCTTTCCACTGGACTAACACTTTCTTGATGGTTTGCTGACGCAGACGACGCTCACGCTGGTCCAAAACTGCTTGTGGCTGTAGCCAAATGGAGCCTTCTTCGTCCAACTCGGGAATGTTGGTTTGAGTTTGGCACTTAGTTCTAATCACTTTCTTTAAGCAGAAAACATGAAAAACATGATGGAGCTTAGAATGACTGGGAAAAGCTAACTGATAGGTTACCTGTCCCACACGCTTGAGAATGGTATACGAACCATAAAATTTTGGCTCTAGTTTTTGACAATGGTCAGCCTTGAGGGAATTTTGCTTGTAAGGTTGTAGTCGAAGAAACACCTGATCCCCTTCTACAAATTGACGTTCAGAGTGACCTTGATCTGCTTGTTGCTTCATGCGATTCTGGGCCATGACTGTTAGAGTTTAATCTATTTTTAGGTTTCTTTTCAATTTACTAGATAACCATAGCATAGATAGGATCACTGAGAGAAACACAATCAAAAGAGACACATCATTTATCCTGGGAAACCCTCATGGGGGAGAAAACCCAGCAAAAACTTCCTTAATATAGATAGCCAATACAATGCCAAGACAATAAACCAAACACTAGAGAATATCCTCTCCCAAGTAATGTGCCCCTCTCTCTTCCTTCTTCTCCAACTGCAGCTATCAAACTTGCGCTTTGGATGATCGAATGAATGAGTGAACAAATGAGTGGCTGGCTTCCTTTATTTATACAAACTGGCAGGCACTGAAAGGATGTGTCTCTTCACTAGCAGGGCCGACTTGTCTTTTTGGGTGGTTAGAACCACTTTAATTTGTCTGGGGGCCGACTTCTCAATTTGCATATTACAATTAGGGTTTGACCAATCCGCAAAAGGGGATTTGGTCATTTACAATGCCTGACATGATAAATCCACAAAAGGGGAATGATCTAATGAATAATACATCAATAATAAATAGAATACTCTTTGCAGTTACAATATTTCAACACTCCCCCTTAACAAGAAGGGTATTCTACAACACCATTAGGAGAGAGAGAGGGCAACATCATCAACAACATCTGGAACACTGACTGGCATATCTATAAATCATCGGAAGTTTTTCTCATCATCAATATCATCAACAACACAACACAAAGGCTGGAGCATCATTAACATCAACACTAGGCTGAGAGTCTTCAGCACGAGGTTGACATTACAGCACGAAGCTGGCTACACAATATCATCAACACGAAGCTGGCATCACAACACCAGGCTGACAACACAACATCATCATCATGAAGTTGGCATCACAGCACTAGGCTGTCAACACATCATCAACACGAAGCTGGCATCATAGCGCGAGGCTGGCAACACATCATCAACACGAAGCTGGCATCACAACGCGAGGCTGGCAACACATCATCAGCATGAAGCTGGCATCACAGCACGAGGCTGGTACATCATCATCATCATGAAGCTGGCATCACAGCTCGAGGCTGGCACATCATCATCAACATGAAGCTGGCATCACAACACGAGGCTGGCACATCATCATCAGCATGAAGCTGGCATCACATCACTACTCCCCCTTTCGAGGGAGGTCCTTTCGTACTACACCAAGCTTATCTCGAAAGTGCTCAAACTTTACACGAGATAGAGGCTTGGTCAACACATTAACAACCTGTTCATCCGTGTTAACATATTGGAGCTTTATGGCTCCTCTTTGCACCATATCATGGATGTAATGATATCGGATCTCTATGTGTTTTGACTTGTCATGGAACACAGGGTTCTCTGTCATCTTTATGCAACTCTGGTTATCACATTGGATCATGGTTTCTTCCATCTCTAGATCGAATAGACTCGTCAACAACTTCCGAAGCCATATGGCTTCACAACTGGTAGAACATGCAGCAATGTATTCTGCTTCTGCCGTGCTGAGAGCAATGCTTGATTGCTTCCTACTCTACCATGAGATCATGGTTGACCCCAGACTGAAACAACATCCTGAAGTGCTCTTTCTGTCAGAGACACTTCCAGCCCAATCTGAATCAGTATAACCACTCACTCTGAAGTCATGATCTCCATCATAACTGAGGCCACAATCTAATGTACCCTTAAGGTACCTCATCACATGTTTTGCAACAACCAGGTGAACACGTCTAGGCTCTACCAGAAACTGACTCAAGGTGTTCACAACAAAACATATATCTAGCTTGGTGTTCGTCAGATAGATCAATGATCCAATGGTTCGTCTATACAGCGTAACATCAATCAATTCTGACGAAATGTCAACCAGGAGCTTCAAATTTGTTTCCATGGGTGTATTCATGGACTTGCACTCCAACATATCAAATCTCTTCAGTATTTCAACTGCATACTTCCCTTGGTTAAGGAAGATTCTCTCTGGCCTTTGCCAGACCTCAAGACCTAAGAAATAGTGCATTAGGCCAAGGTCTTTCTTCTCAAATTCTGCAGCGAGCTTCTTCTTACATTCAGTGATGAGCTTTTCTTCTCTAGTTAAGAATAAGTCATCCACATACAGCAGAAATATAACAAGCTCATCCTTCATAACCTTGAAGTAAAGGTTAGAATCAACTTTACTCTTGGTAAAGCCCAAGCTCGTCAGAAAACTGTCAACGCTTCCGTACCAAGCTCTAGGAGCTTGCTTCAATCCATATAACTTGCAGACATGAGTCTTCTTGTCTTCAACTTCAAATCCTTGAGGTTGTTCTATATACACCAGTGTTGAATATATCGACGTTATATCGGAAATTTCGGATGTGTCGCCGACATTTTCACCTGGCCGAATTTTTCTTCCAAATATTTTGCGAAACTTCCGAAATTTTCAATGTGTCGCGACACATTCACTAACTCGCGACATTTTCTCAATGTGTCGGAAGTCGATGGAATATGTCGGCCTGCTTAAATTTTTTAGCAAATAAAAAGTGCGTGAGGGGTTTTACTAAAATTCTTAATGGCAATGTAAAATTCTTAAAGTAAAAGTGACATTCTCCTTTATCTTTCATTTTCATCCTTTTACTTAAATTTTTAACATTACCATTAATTGTTTCAGGATGTTTGAGAATGGTTCCAACCTCATTGGACTTCATATGGAGAAAGTAGAAATTTAGGTCCCATTCAAAATTCAGCGGACTTAACAATTTTCAGGATTTCAAGATTGGCAAGATTGCAATGTTTCCACTGGATTCTATCATGTATGAGAGTATGGAACTAACATTTAATCAAGAGAACCAAGCCTTTTATGTACCTCGATGTTGGTGGCATTGATTGTTGAACTCTTTTGTCATGACCCCAGTAAAAATGTACCCTTCACTCAAGTATAAACTCTTCTATTGAACTCTTCTCTTTGTCGTCGTGTCTGGTGACTTAGTAGTGTATGTGCACACCAACCTCTGTCTTATATACAAGTAAAGAGAAGAGTGGTTGAAGGGAAAGACAAAGATGTGGGATGTGTTTTCTGATGATATGGGTTTGAACAACAGTGTTGAGTTGGCATTAGCCAA
>ML785095.1:468689-490075 GCA_009831015.1 Picea engelmannii | reverse complement strand
AGCCAACTTGGATCTTAATGAACTAGTGCTAGAGCCGGTCACTTTTGATGATGGTGATCCTCTTGAGGGGTCATCCTCCAGAGTCCACATCAACAAATGCACGGATTGCATTGGATATAGGGGAGGAGGAGGAGGAGGAGGAGAGAGCAGTGGTAGTGATGCCAATCTTGGTGATTATGACATGGAGGACTATTGACAGTCACGACTCATGAGCTATGAGATTCTTTCATTACGGTTCTAGTATCTACCCTATAGCTATTTTGTATTTTTCATTGGCATTCCCACCTATAGTATCAGTGACTTTAACTTAGTATGTTATTTGATGTTGTAGAGGCCATTTAGAGCCTCATTGATTATGTATTTATGTTCCGATCTCTAGATATGTATTGCACTTGGTGTCGTTTTGATATATCCATGAGCATACTTTGGATATGTTGTCTCTAATGCTTTGGAAACATGATTTAAAATCTTATTATCACCTTATCACCTGATATTAAGATTATATGGTGGCACCTATTATTCTATCATGATATACGCACCTTAATATCATCTTAATATTTCATCATGATATCCATGATGATATTAGTCATGATACGCACCTAGTCTACATGAGATTATAGTCTAAGCTCCAAGGTCATGATATCGCATCTTAATTCATCTTAATCTCACATCAGATTAGAATCATGAAATAGTTGATATCATCTAAGCTCCAGGGTCATGATATCCATGAGACTGTTTATGGTGTCTTTCACAATAGTCTTTATTTTTAATACGTCAACATGTTTCAGAATTTTTAGTTTAGTAACGATATGTGACCACTTGACATCTTATGCATCTTATTTATTGGTTGTATTTTCATATTTATGTAGCAAAGTGTTTATTTGATGTTGTTGTTGTTTTACAAGTTTAAAAAATTGAAAAAAATGAGTGTTTTTGTAATTTTTTGAGGTCTTGCGACATTTTCCGACATATTCCGACATTTTTCGCTGATGTCGCCGAGAAGTTACATTCCGGACTCTCGCCGACACTTTCCCCGACACGAAATATATAGCATTGATATACACTTCTTCTTCAATGACACCATTCAAGAAGGCAGTTTTCACGTCCATCTGGTGTAATTTTCACTTCATCTTAGCTGCAAGGGCTATGATGGTTTTGATTGAAGTGTATCTGGCTACAGGAGAAAACGTCTCTTCATAATCAATGCCTTCCTTTTGAGAAAAGCCACGAGCAACAAACCTTGCTTTATATTTCTCAATACTTCCATCAACAACATGTTTTATTTTGAAAAGCCATTTGGAAGATACCACATCGTTGCTCTTCTGTCTGGGAACTATTTCCCATACATCATTCTTTATGATGGATTGGTATTCTTTTGTCATGGCATCTGCCCATTCTTTCTTCTGAATGGCTTCTTCAAAGCAGGTACGCTCCTTCTCTAAGAGATCACACATCAAAGCCATATAACAGGAGAATGGCTTTGGTTTCTTCACTTGTCTCATGGTTCCTTCGGGGACACCATACTTCTCTCCATCTTGAAGAAGTTCCCTTGCCCAGGCTGGCTTTCTCTTGTGGGAGATTGACATCTGGGGAGGTTCTTGAGATTCTATTATGTCATGGTCTTCTAGAATCTCCTCATCAGGGGAAGCTATGACTTCCCTCATTGGTTCTACAACTCTGGGAGCTACAGGTTCCTCTTCATATACTTCTTCAAGCTGGCATCTTCTTGATTTCTTGAGTGCTGCATCTTCATCAAAGGTTACATCCCTGTTGATCTCAATATGATGGTAACCTGGTATATAAACTCTGAAGGCCTTGGAGACCTCATAGTATCCAACAAATATTCCCTTCTTTCCTGAAGGGTCCAACTTGGTTCTCTTCTCTTTTGGAATATGTACAAATACTGGGCAGCCAAATATTTTGAGATGGCTTACTTCTGGCTTCTTTTCGGAGAACATCTCTTCAGGGGCCTTGAACCCAAGTGCACTATGGGACAATTTGTTTTGTACATATACCGATGTTTTTGCTGCTTCTGCCCATAAGTACATTGGAAGGTCTTGATCATGGATCATGGTCTTCACTGCTTCCATTATAGTTCTGTTCTTTCTTTCTGCTACACCATTTTGTTGAGGATTGTAGGGAGTGGTGAGCTCCCTCTTGATCCCGACATCTTTGCAAAGGTTTGCAAACTCTTTTGAGGTGTATTCTCCTCCATTATCTGACCTGAGTATCTTGATCTTTCTTTTAGAAAGATTCTCTATCAAGGCTTTGAATTCCTTGAATTTACTGAACACTTCATCTTTTGATTTCAAAAAGTAAACCCAGGTTTTACGAGAATAGTCATCAATAAAAGATACATAGTATACATACCCACTGATGGAGGATGATGGCATTTGGCCACACACATCTGAGTGAATGAGCTCTAGGACTCCTTCAGCTTTACTGTCTCTCTTCGGAAAAGGGTTCTTGATGTTCTTTCCTTGTGCACATCCATTGCACACACCTTCATGGTCAACCTTGAGTTCTGGTAGACCTGTGACTGCCTTGCTTACATAAGGTAATGCCTTGTAGTTGACCTGGGCTAATCTTCTATGCCAAAGTTCACATGGATTCTCAGTGGAGTGGGTCATGGCTGCTTCTGAGTGACCCTTTAGCTTATACAAGCCACTTTCTTCTTTTCCAATAACAATTGCCTCTTCCATGGTTTTTCCTTTGGCCCACATAAGGACTTCTCCATCTATGAAGGCAACTCTGAAGCCTTTCTTTTCTAAAGCTAAGATGGAGAGTAAGTTCTTTGTCAAACTTGGTACATAGAGTACATCCTTCATCTTCATTGGGGTCCCTGAATTAAGCTTGTAATTTGATTCTCTTACTCCCTTGATAGGGTATTGATAATCATCTCCAAGTGTAACTTTCTGAGAAAACTTCTTTTCTGAAAGGTAAGAGAGAATGTCTCTTTGACCTGTCATGTGCTTGGAAGCACCGCTATCAATGAGCCAAATGTCGTCACCAGGTGATACTGATCATGAGAGGGCAGAGATTAAGAGATAGTCTTCAATCCGTTCTTTTATCATCTTTGTGGGTGGCTCTTCATCTTCAACTGCATGGGCATGGTGCCTCTTGTTTTTCTTCTTGTATTCTTCTCGTCTAGCTGGACAATGTTTCGCAATATGTCCCATCTTGTCACAATGGTAACATTGGTAGGATGAGAAATCTTTTTCTCTTCTTTGTCCTTGCTGAAACTTCTGGAATCTCCTTGGTTGAGATTCTTTATGTATGAATTTGTTTTGGGGTTGAGACTCCCTATGAGTATCTTTTTGGAAGTAAGACTTCTTTCTTCCTCCTTACTATGAGTAGCTAGGGCTTGATCTTCATCTCTTGATAGCAAAGCTTCTCGGTTAGCTACTCTTGATTCTTCTTGAACACATTCCTCCCAAAGACTGTCAAATTGTAGTTTGTCTTTTCTGGCACAAATAGTTTGGATGAATGCATCCCAAGGTCTTGTGAGACCATTAAGGGCTGTCATTATAAGTTCGTCTTCATCTATAGTATCTTCAATTGCTTCTAGTTGTTCTTTGAATTGTGATATTCTGGAGAAATATTCCTGGATTGTTTCTCCTTTTTGCATCCTTGTATTCTTGAGTTGAGTCCTTAAATCTAAGTTGCACGAAACGGGGAAACATTTCCAAGTTTCCGAAACTGGGACGGTACGAAACATGCCCCCCCAAAATGGAAACGTCCGGGGAAACGCCGTATATAAAAAAATAAAAAAATACATATATGTATATATAGTTTTTTTAAAAATAAGACATTATATTGCAAGAAAAACATAATGATGCAAAAAAAAATGCAATAATGATGCAAGAAAAACATAGAAAATGCAAAAAAAAAATATTTGACTATTTGGGGGCCCCATGGCCCCCTTTTTTTTTCGTATTTCGCCTCAAAGACACTCGAAACGCTAGCCATACGGGTTGGTACGGCTAGGAAATGCCACCGATCGTACCGTACGATGTTTCCAAATCGGGAAATGCCATACGGTACGGCTGAGGGTGTTTCCTGGCCGTACCGTACCGGTTTTCGAGTTTCATATCAGTTTCCTGCCNNGGGGGGGGGGGGGGGGGGCGTTTCCTGCAACTTAGCCTTAGATTCATCTTCCGATTTATGTTCTTTCCTTCATATAATCTGGTTAGGGCATCAAACATTTCTTTTGGAGACTTCGTTGAAGACACTTGAGGAATCAAGTGATCTTTGATAGAATCTGCAATGATTCTTTTGGCCCTAACTGTGTCCTTTTGGTGTTTTGCTTTCGCTGCAACATCGACGGGTTCTGGTACATTCTCTTTAATGAATCTTGCTAGGTCATTCTCTTTAAAAGTGAGTCCAATCCTATACTTCCAGGCATAGAATTTTTCCACACCTTCTAGCTTATCAACAAGTTTAGTGCTTATAGACATCTTTTACCTAGAAGCTAGGAAAATGACCAAAAATGAAAATGCTCAGAATTGAATTTTAAACTTACCAGGAGGTGCGCTTGGTTGAGGCGAGTAGCCTGGTCTGGTTAGATTTCAGAAAATCCAAATTTTGCCCCTTCAAACTTGACCAACGAGTTTCTGGACTGGTGCTTCTGGTTTTCTGGTACTTCTGGTACTGGTGAAAACTAGGGTTTCACTTTCCGGGAGTTCTATCCACTGAAAAGGTGTACTGAAGGTGCCAAAGAGTTCCTTGGGCTAGGGCACACTTTTTTAGATGACTTTTGGGCTGAAATTCCTCTTCAATAAAAAGCCCTAATTTTCTTGTACGAAAACAATGATGTTTTTCTTTTTCTTGTGAAAGATGCTCTCTTCAACTTAGCTATGATACCAAGTTAGAGTTCAAGCTATTTTTAGGTTTCTTTTCAATTTACTAGATAACCATAGCATAGATAGGATCACTGAGAGAAACACAATCACAAGAGACACATCATTTATTCTGGGAAACCCTCATGGGGGATAAAACCCAACCAAAACTTCCTTAATATAGATAACCAATACAATGCCAAGACAATAAACAAAACACTAGAGAATATCCTCTCCCAAGTAATGCGCCTCTCTCTCTTCCTTCTTCTCCAACTGCAGCTACCAAACTTGTGCTCTAGATGATCGAATGAGTGAGTGAACAAATGAGTCGCTAGCTTCCTTTATTTATACAAACTGACAAGCGCTGAAAGGAGGTGTCTCTTCACTAGTAGGGCCGACTTGTCTTTCTGGGTGGTTAGAACCACTTTAATTTGCCCGGGGGCCGACTTCTCAATTTGCCTATTACAATTAGGGTTTGACCAATCTGCAAAAGGGATTTTGGTCATTTACAATGCCCGACATGATCAATCCACAAAAGGGGATTGATCTAATGAATAATACATCAATAATAAATAGAATACTCTTTGCAGTTACAATATTTCAACAATGACCAAATTCTCTTTGAGGGTACGGAGAATAGTCTCATGAACTGTAAACGTTTGGTCAATCGCCTGGACCTTCGAGACACCTGGAAAATATGAGAGAACTGAAGGTGGATTTTGTCCATATACCGCTTCAAAATGAGTCATGTGGGTAGTTGTATGGTACGAAGTGTTGTACCGCTATTCAGCTAGTGGTAACCATTGAGCCCACTGATTTTGCCTTTCTGAGGCAAAACACCTCAAATATGTTTCCAAACACTTGTTGACAATTTCGGTTTGACCATCAGTCTGGGGATGATAAGCTGTGCTGAGATGCAATTGGGTGCCTTGTAGCTTGAACAATTCTTGCCAAAAATTGCTGGTGAAAGTTGGGTCGTGATCAGAAACAATAGAATGCGGCATGCCATGAAGCTTGAAGACCTGATCCATGAAAAGTTGAGCCACAATGGATGCTGTAAATGGGTGTTGAAGAGCATAGAAATGAGCATACTTGGAAAGACGATCAACTACCACCATGATGATTGATTTATTGCCCGATTTAGGTAAGCCTACAATAAAATCCATAGAGATATCCTGTCACATAGCAGGTGGAATCAGAAGCGGTTGTAGTGTGCCAAGAGATTTGACTATTTCTCCCTTGTTGCGTTGACACCCATCACATTCAGCCACAAAATTATGAACGTCTTGTTTCATACCATCCCAGAAAAAGGAACATTTGACCCTGTCATAGGTTTTGGTAAACCCGAAGTGCCCAACTATGGGTGTAGCATGAAGTTCAGAAAGTATCGTGGATTTAAGTTTTGACTGTTTACTTAAATACAAACGACCTTTGTATCGAAGCTCATCATGGAGCCAAGAGTACCTTGGGGAAACTGGAGAATTGGACTGCAATTGTTGTATTAGATGCGAACTTTTGGGATTGTGTAGCCATTCCTGGCCAACAACTTGGAGCCAATCTGGTACAATGAAGGAGAGAGAAAAAAGGGACCCTTCATCTTCATATTTTCGAGAAAGTGCATTCGCAACCACATTGTCTTTGCCTTTCTTGTAAATGATCTCATAATCATATCCAAAGAGCTCAGTGACCCATTTTTGTTGCTCTGGAGAGGAAATGCGTTGTTCCAAAAAATACTTGAGGCTTTGATGATCTGTCTTAATTTGGAAGTGCTGCCCCAAATAGATAAGGGTGCTAAAGATCAACGGCATGCAAAATAGACAACATTTCCTTTTAATAGATTGATTTGCCCAAATTTTGCTCAGATAGTTGTTTGCTGGTAAAGGCCAAAGGCCTACCCTCTTGCATAAGGACAATGCCAATTCCTTTCCCTGAAGTATCACATTCCAGGGCAAAGGTCTTGTGAAATCAGGAAGGGCCAGGACTAGAGTGGTGCACATGGCCATGTTCAAGGTTTGACAATCCTGAGCAGCTGCTGGAATCCAAGTGAAAGAATTCTTTTTAAGGAGTGCAGTGAGATGTGCCACAATCTTTCCATAATTCTTAACAAACTTGCGATAATAACCTGTTAAGCCCAGAAATCCATGCAAGCTTTTGAGAGTCTTTGGGTGAGGCCAGTCTTGCATAGCTTCAATCTTTTTAGGATCCACCCTGACGCCGGCCTTGCCAACAAGATGACCCAAGTACTCGACTTCCGAGGCGCCAAAAGCACATTTAGATTGTTTCAGGAAACGTTGGTGTTGAGAGAGTAGATGAAGAACTCAATCCACATGAGCAATATGGTCTGTCCAGGTTTTTCTATAGATGAGGATATCATCAAAGAAAACTAAGACAAAATGACGGAGAAAAGGACGAAAGACATGATTCATGAGGCTTGGGAAAGTGGAGGGAGCATTACACAAGCCAAAGGGCGTGGCCAAAAACACATAGTGGCCCTCATGAGTTCTAAAGGCAATCTTAGGAATGTCAGCCTCTTTCATACGGATCTGGTGGTAGCCATAATGAAGATCAAGTTTAGTAAAGAACTGGGCGCCACTCAATTCATCCAAGAGGTCATCAATCACAAGAATGGGAAATTTATCTTTAATGGTGAGTTTGTTGAGGGGGCGTAAGTCAGGACACATGCGCCAAGAACCTTCTTTCTTAAGGACCATGACCACAGAAGAAGAGTAGGGGCTCGTACTAAGGTGGATAACACCTGCGTTGAGCAGTTCTTGAACCATTTTCTCAATTTCATTTTTTTGGGAAAAGGGGTGACGATAGGGACGGATATTGGGAGGAAGGCTTCCTGGTACAAGGGGAATGGAATGATCATGAACACCACGGGAAGGAGGGAGTCCCTGGGGAGTGGAAAAACCACTTGATGTTTAGAGAGGATGGATTGGAGGTCTTGCGGCACAGAGAGTGTCTCAGTTGCTTGTATGGCATGGAGTTGGGCAATAATGCTAGAATGATCTTTTTTGAGCAGCTTTTCCATGCGATGGGAACTAATGATCTCTGGGGAACCGATGGTGATGCCTTGAAACTTATATTGTTGGCCCTCCTGGTCAAATTGCATGGTTAATTCCTTTAAATCCATGAGAATGGGACCTAAAGTCCTTAGCCATTCTGCACCCAACACAATGTCACAATCGCCCATGTTGATAGCAAACATATGAGATTTCAGGTGGCAGTCACCAATTTGGAGACACATTTTCACAACGCCTTCCACGTTTCATGGACCCGCCATTGGCAATCATGATTTGGAAATTATTGACTGCACGGTTATAACAATTAGTTTCTTGGGCAATGCGGCGATGAATAAAATTATGGGTGCTTCCACTATCAACAAGAATGATGACCTTCCTATGCTTGATGTAACCAATTAGCTTGAGCTTGAGGGTTTGGGGAGCAAAGAAGCTAGTGAGAGCATTTAGGGAAATGACTGGTTCTACTTCGGGAGGGTTTGAGGGAGGGGTTATGTCAGTGGGTTCAGGTGACATAGACGCAAGGGGAGCCTCAACATCCTCTTCTGAAACATCCTCCGAGATGGCCATAAAATGCTTTTGTTCCTTACACTTGTGTCCCGAAAAATATTTGTCATCACAATTATAACAAAGGCCTTTGAGTTGGCGTTCAACCATTTTGGCCCTGGTCAATTTTTGGATCTTTAGTGGAGTAGGAGTGGGATTTACTGGTTTAGTGCGAGGAATAAAGAAGGGTTTCCGGTTTTGAGAAGAGACAACCTGTTGTGCTTCCTTAGCTCTTTTAGTAGCCTCCACCCAACTCTGAGGCCGAGCCATGAGGACATGGGCACGATCTCATCCTTGAGGCCACTGATAAAACATTCTCGGAAAAAAACATCAGACAAGCCCTCTGTACGAAAATCCAGTTGCTCAAAAGCAGCTATAAAGTCTTCCACTGTGCCAGATTGTTTCAACTTTGTCAAACGGCCTAAATGGTTGGTGTCAGTGTCAAAGCGTTCATAAAGCTCTGCCACAAAGTGTGTCCAAGCAACATACCCTTGGCGGATAGTTTTTCTTCATTGCCACCATTGCCAACGTTCTTGATCTAGATAGAGAACACCATACTAGAGTTTGGCCAACTCATCCGTAATGCCGTACAAAGAGAAATAATGTTGCATTTGAGTTACCCAACCAATGGGATTTGAGCCATCAAATTTGGTCACATCCACACGCGGAAGGCGTAGGTCACACTGAAAGTGATGGGGCTGAAAATTATGGGAATGAGAGGAAGTTTCACCTTCGATAAGCAAAGGTGGGTCAAATAAGGGAGGATCTGTAGGGATATGTAGCTTGGTGCAAATCATCGTAGTGATAGATTCAAGCTGGGTAGTAATGTCTTGTTTGAGTTCCTCGATTAAGGCGACGATGGAGGAATGCATGTTTTTATTGATGGTGGCAATATTGGCACTGAGTTGTCTCACTTCTTGTTGGGTCTCTGCGTTATTAGAGTGCAAGGTATTGAAGCGAGCTTCCAAGTCTTGGCTATGGGTATGGGCCATGATGACGAGGGAACTGAAAAGGGGTAGGTGGGGTAAAAAAATTTGCTGAAAAATGATAGGTATGAATGTGATAAGGGCGAAGAGAGAAATCCGATCTTTTTTTTTTGGTTACACCTACGGAGTTATACTCGGATCTGAAGAATACTGTAGTGATGAAATGCCCAAATGCGTAATCAGGAAGAGATGTGTAGTAATTTGGCAACTCGAATGCAAGAGATACAGTTGCGTGACAATAGATCTTGTCTGTTCTATTTTTTTTGTTTCTGTCCCCAAAGGTTAGGTATTCGAGGGTTCTACAGACAAGGGTTTTCCCTGTGCTATAGCTCTCTGATATACGTGCGGGGTCCAACAATAATACTCGGCCCAATATCTCAGGGCACCAACTAAGGAGGTTAGATCGTGCCCTTAGCCGTACTACCCGACTACCCAGGTACTAGAGAGTATCTTCCCGAGTGTTGTTTTCGGTGGCACTATAGCAGTCAGGCGGCTGATCGGTTTATCTATGGAGGGCTTGAGGAAATCTAGGCCGATCTGTATACAGGTGTTGTCTGATGTGCTACCACTTGAAGGGGTACCAACATGGGTTACAAATGTGGCCAACAAATGTGTGCTTAAGTACCACTTGTATTTCCTGTGTGTCCTCGATTGCGGGTTTATGTGCGTAACGACAAATCTCTGTAGCTTAAAGCCGTCGAAATACGTCTCTACCCTGAAAAAAATTAACCCACAATTTTCTACCGAGGAAAGTGCTCTAATACCACTTGTAATATTCTAGATATAAAAAAGTATGCAGAACAAAAATAAATAGCTAGAAATGGCAAATGAACAACAATATAATCGGAACAACACCACAATAATACCAAAATGATACGAGAATAACACCAGAAAGAGCACTTTGATTATTGAGAGCAATGTTCACTTGTCTCTTTGAGGGGGCAACCTCCAACAAAGCAGAGCTCTATTACAATAATATCCAAGACAAAAGTTCTCATACCCTCGACTCCTATTTATACTAAATATGTCTATCAAAAGAACCATCTAGAGGAAGATCCTTTTAGAAGCGGAAGCTTATATTAGGTCTTCTTACATTGGACTTATTCTTCTTTATTGCTAGGCCTTATTAATATTGACCTTTATTACATCGGAATATATTATTCTACCTACCTGAGGGTTTAGGTCCCTAACAAGTGGTCATTAAATAGTGGGAGTGTCTAGAACACTCTTAGAGCTAAAATGTTATCAAAATACAAGAGATATAAATGATACTAAAAGAAAGAGAAGAACAAGATCTAAGCAAACCCTATGAGGCATGAGGCCCTAGCTCTGCATCAACATCATAAGTGGAAATAAAAGTAGAGGAAGAGGAGGGAGAAGAGGGAGAAGAGGCCTCTTTGTCCTCATCAATGATTGTGAAGGGACCGATGCAAAGACTGATGATGTTGTATAGAGAGTGTTTGAGGTGGAGTGGGCGTGGTTGTGCAATTTTGGGAGGAGGTATGGGGTGAGAAGAGAAGAGAGAAGTTTGAGAAGATCTGTCTCTTGTAACATGTAAGGCTGAGGGGAAGAAACTCATGATGGAGCTCTGGCTGCTAGTGTGGAAATTTCTCGAAATTCAAAATTCAATGCAAAACTGAAATCTCACCTTTAACCTAGAAGGTTTCTCAGATCTTAGCCCTTTGAATTTTTAGCCTTAGGGCTGCTGTAAAACAAGGTACAAAACAGCAGCAGAAAGAGTACAATGTTTTATTTCCAAACAGCCCAAACTTCCTGGCAATTCAAGGGGAAAAGATACCAAACCAAAGGGATAAGTTTCATCTCTTTTAGGGCAACTTATCGGCCAATAACCAGATCTGAAAATAGTAAATACTCTTTTACAGCAGTGATAACAGCAGTACAACAACAGTATCACAGTAGTAAAATCAGGCACTTCTATTCTTCACCTAGATGTCAAATCACTTAACAATTGTCCTTTTACTTATGCCAAATCAGCAAGACAAGTATGGCTGTAAATAACAGTGCATAAAGAACATACATAGCTGAAAATCAAATCTGGGAATTGCACAAGTTTTAGGCAGCTGGAAATTTCATTAATATGGCCAAGATGAAGTACATGTACATACCTTCTCTCAAGGCTAGTACAAATCCCCCCAGCTTTCCAAACCCTAGCTAGAGCAAATCAACAAAACCCAAGCAATTGAGAAGATCCAATGTGCAAGAATCACTCCAACACATCCTCTACGGGAAGAGGTCCTCTCCTCTTCTTCTTCACAAATCCACCTAGGGTTTATCACCAAATCCTATTCTTCTTCCCTTGTTAGGGTAGAAACCCTAACCCTAGAAATCTCCAAGAAACCCTAGTGCCTCAAGATAAGAGAGACAAAATACATAAGAAAATCCAAGAGAGAGAGAGAGAGAGTGAGAAGAGTGATCGTCACCAATGTTGTCTTCATGAGAATAAACCCTAGAATCGCAAGGATCAAGCTCCAACAAAGATGTCTTCTCTAGACTTCATAACTTCTCCTACGGTTCATGAGGAAACCCCAACGACTTCCTCCAAGAAGACAAGTATAAAGAAAAGAGTGTGAATAATGATCACAATGACATGAATGAGAAGGACTCTTCCCTTCCTTTATATATATGAGAGGTAATGTAGGCCAACAATACAATGTGGGCCTTAGTGCTTACAAGCAACCTATAATGAGCACCTATAGGCCACCACAAGTGAGATGCTACATTCTGAAGTACATGTGTCATGCTCCAAGGTAATGTCGAAAAAAATCAAGGATCCAAGGTGATATAACTATGCAAGGCAAGCCCACATCCCTCCATCACAAGTCTCCATGAACTCCATCGATCCTGCTAAGTAATATACTCCACTGGGTCAACTGCCTTTGCAAGAACATCATCGAAGCCCTAGGCATCCCCAAGCCATTTCCAATCCTCCGAACAAGAATCCAAGTTACCACATGCCAACTAGGGCCTATCGCCCTCCTCCAAGTTGCACAACGCTCCTCATTCCATGTAGGGTGGCTCTCCAAGAAAGTGGATCCTTTCACAGGGCCCCAATGAAGGGCGTCCACCGAACTGTCAAGAGAACTCTAACGCCTAAGGGAATAACACTAAGCCAACATCCAATTGAGGTCAAGCATCCACTGAGCAAGCTATATCAATTGTGCAAATCCATCAAGGACTATCTCTCATGTGCCAATCCATCTTATTCAGGGGCTGAACATACACCATGTACCCCAAATCTCATGAAGCACCCCAAGTATGGTGTAAAAACTTTCAGAGTAACCTTGAAAGTCAACAGCTAGAGCTGAATCGGGAGGCCATAAATTGCAGTGAGTGGTTTCGGCTATAAGATCTTGTAGAGGCGATGTGTTTTTCAGCCACACAAGAGGAAGTCTATTGTCCAAGGACCTACCATCATTCAACTCATGGGTGGGGGGATTAGCCTGGTGCTTAGTGCCTCCACCAATAGAGATAGGTTGAAAGAAAGAGGTAATGATCCTAATAGAATTGGGCTTGTAGAGGCCCCATATAGTCGCTCACTCGTGGATCATCACCTCTTAGATGTACAAGGCTAGGCATCCCTAATCATGTAGTGAAAGAAGGTCACAAGGTAACCACCTGAGTCTCGGAACAAGTAGTGAAACATCTGTCGGATGTCATATTATTTGGGACTTTAAAAAGGAAAGTGTTCCTTAGACTTAATCTCCTGGAGGTGGCATAGTGTTCTTGAAAATTCAGTTTCAAGAATCAAAAGCATTCATAACTTTGAAATATAACAAAAAAAAGCATTCCCAACTTCTTGTTAATATATTATATGAGCCATAAGAGTCAAGGCATGATATGAAAACATTGCACAAGTTCAACACGGGTGTCTATGCATTGACATGACATGTAAACATTAACATGATACATAAACATTGCACACATACATGATATGTAAGCCTAGGAAACATACATTGTACACATCACAAACTCATAAATGCAAACAACTATGTAAAACTCAAATTGGTGTGTTCTAGAATGGGGGGTGTTGCCTCCCAACTTGTAGTCAATGATAAAAGACCTAATCCACAAGGTACAACCCAAGAGGACCTAAGTAACCTATCCTCTTCACTTTAGGCCGGTTCTCCTTCAACTCCAGGGGGTTATCCCTAGTAGGATTACTAAAACAAAGCAATTAGGCACAAGGTGATATGCGAGTAGCTTTAGTAAAATAATATTTTTGTATTTTAGGAAATAAAAAGGTGATGGAAGGAAATAGAGATTAGTGCCAATCCAACAAGGGAAATGGAGTCAAGGGGGTATCTAAGAGGGATTATTTTCTTATGTGTTAGCAATGGAAGTAAAGCTAAAAAACTCAATAGCCTCCACTATAAGCTTGCTGGAATTAATGTAGAAATTCTACAAGGAAGGGGTTGTTAGTTTCTTAAAACCAGTGCCTAGATAAACTAGATCAAATCTTGATTATACACTACTGGAATTATTTAACCATTTAATGTAGCGGAAAAATAGAAAAGCAAATCACAAATACACAGTATTTTTCTGCTCTTCAAATCAGTTCATCATTCAAATAATTTCAGAACTTACAAGAGCTCCCGTACTTGGGAAAATGGGTCTAAGAAGGAAAATCACAAACTCACTACAAACCTGATTAATCACAGTGCCTTGATCTACGCGACCTGATTAATCACAATGCCTCGATCTGTGTGCAACTGATCTGTTGAGGCCGTGCATACGAACTGTACGGATCTATTGTACAGATCTGCTGTACGACTGTACAGATCTGCTGTATGGTCGATCTGGTGCTTTGGTTAATTTCTACAACTCACACGTGTGGCCGGTTTGTTGCTGCTAGACTGCTGTAAGGATATGTACGATTGTATGGATCTGCTGTATGACCCTATGTGTGATGCCTTGGTTTGCGTGCAACTGTTCTCTACTGCCTTCTATCTGTGTGCTGCTGCTGTTGCCCTGTTTTCAACTCACCAAATTACTCACTCACTGTGAATAATAAAAAATGTGTCTTGACTCTTCCCTTTGCTGTTTTTTTATAACATTGAGTTGGTCCAAATCCCTAATCTCAACGGACGAGATTAAATGTCATTGCCCGGTTAGATCGATGGATCACATTTAATTTAAGTCACTAGTGCCAAAACTTAGGCACTTTATTAAATTAAACTTACTTTATAAAAAGATGTTCACTTTATTAATTAATTAATAAAGTGAACTCCCAAAAAGCATAGGAGTCATTAAATGACGATTTCCACGAGTTAGACACCCCCTGTGGAAATACTTGTCTGAGTTGTTGATGTTTTGGTAGCTGCAGGAGGATCTTTCCCTCCTAGATGACCTTTCTTAGATGCAGAGAAGATTCTGAAAGCAAGAGATCCATTGGATAGATGTTGAAATACCGTAGAAGAGAAGTCGACCCAGAAGAATAAAGTAATAATGAAAAGACATTTGTCCAGAGAAGAAGTCGGCCCAGTCTAGTGGCCAGGAACACTATAAATAGAGGACGTCTTGGCTCATTTGTTCACTCACTCACACTCTCCCAACTACACAGAAGCAAGGCACAAGTTTGGAGGAGGTGATGCAATAGTTGCAGTTGCACAGTTTATTATTGCTCAGTCTTTTGGTATCTCTCTCTTGTGCGCTACTCCTTAAGGAGGTGCGCTACCTTTGTATGGTGCTGCTGTTGCAGCTGGGGTGGTATTTCTGGTTAAGCTAGCACTTGTGCTAGGGTTTATCTGATTGGACTTGCTTTCTGAACATAATCTCTCTAAGAAAGGTTGCTGGGTTTTTCCCCCATTTGGGGTTTTCCCAGGATAAATCTCTTGTGTTTTTTTTTGTCTCTTGTTTATGTTGCTATTGCTCAGTACATGATATATATGTTAAATGGTAATGAAGTAAAAGAACACTAGTAACACTAATGCTCTGTAAATATGGAAAATCTAACATGGTATTAGAGCTGGTTAGCTTCAGAACAATTTAACCACTAGAAGGAAGATTGATACAGTGACACCTTGTAGCTGCAATACTTTGTCAAGCTCGTTGAGCACTATCCCAAGGACGTTGGGAATAATTCCTTCACAGAGCAGTGCACCCTAACCTAGCGCACCCCCTAAAACCCTCAACGTGCAGTTTGGTGAAGTCTGAAAAAATAGAGTTTTTTCAGTGCTAGGGTTTCTACCGACGAAAATGTCAACTAGTATGAGAGTTGAGGATAGATTGGATGGAGCAGATAACTTCAGATCCTGGAAGCATAGAGTTCTCCTCATTCTAGAAGAGAATGATCTATTTGATCACATAATGAAAGATCTTCCAGAACTTGAAGATGAAGAAGCAAAAGTGAAGTTCAAGAAGAACGAGGTCAAGGCCAAGAGGATCTTCACAGATTCAATCAAGGATCACCTGATACCCAATGTATCAGAACTGAAGACACTGAAGGGGATGTTTGATGACCTAATCGAACTTTATGAAAGTAAGAATACTAGTCGAAAGCTTACTTCAAGGCATCAACTCAGAAACGTGACAATGAACAAGTCAAAAATAATGGTCAACTATTTTATGAAGATCTCGTAGATCAAGGATCAATTAGCAGCTATTGGAGACCCATTAGAA
The DNA here is from genome assembly GCA_009831015.1 of Picea engelmannii. NCBI lineage: Eukaryota > Viridiplantae > Streptophyta > Pinopsida > Pinales > Pinaceae > Picea > Picea engelmannii. Next base: position 474,043 of record ML785095.1, on the reverse strand, counting down.
GACGCTGAACTTGTGACCACCACACTTATTGGATTCCCTCCCTCACGAGACCCATTTGTCCAAGGAATTTGCGCAAGGAGATTGCCCAAGTTTGACAAGTTATGGTCAGATTGCACTCAAGAGGAATCCAGGCTGATATCCAAGACACAAAAGACTAATGAGGATAAAAATCAAGCACTTGCTGCCCAAGTGAAGAAGAGAAAGAAAAGGGAAGAAGGAAAACCAAAGAAGTCTAAGAGACCTAGTTACAAGAAGGATGCATCAAAGATCATATGCTATAGTTGCTAGAAGCTGGGACACTATGCCTTTCAATGTCCAGATAGAAATGAAAAGGATAAGAAGAAACACCATGCACATGCAGCAGATGCAAAAGAGCACTCAAAGGCATCAAAGGATGAAGAATTTGTCTTTTAGACAATGGCGTTTCCATGCATATGAACGATAAAAGGAAACTCAAGCAGGACAACAACGCCAGACTCCAGGTTTGCATATCAGGTTACCATGGAAATGTTGTTCTTGTCTCTTGTTCCAGGTAGGACGCAGGTGATAGATCTAAGAAGGAGCTATGATGACGATTGCAGGAGGCAACTATTTAGATAGTCTCTAGTTGAGACATAGAACTGTGTACATGAATGTACACACCCATATGAAGAAGAAGACAAAGAAGAGTATCTCTTATGGAGATTGACTGTGAGGAGCATAAGGCTCCAAAGATGACTGTACAACTAATTTTACCACTCTTCAGATCATCAGGAAGAGTTAGTAGTGCCAGAAGGGCCCTGTTATCGCATAGTTTGTAGCTAGGTCAAAATGGCTATAAGATGGAGGTCGAACTGGCGTACCAGGAACCTATCCCACCCAATGTCACCACGATGGGGAGGTTCTTTCTCTTTAGGGAGGTTAGGCCCAGGGGAGACGTCCCGGTAACCTGGAGTTTTGAAGAGGCAAAAGGTAAAAGGACAAAGGTAAAGTTCCCCCTTCACAGGTCACCACCAAAACAGATAGTCCCGGCTATACAACCAATAATGAAGTGAAGCCCCAAAGAAGAACACCTGCCCGGAACAAGGCAACAACAAAACAATATATGCAAGCTATGATTCAATGGGTTAGTACTTCATAAGACTATCTGGTATTTAAATAAGCAATTATGGCAATAAATATTGACGAAGTCAATGTTTATCAATATAGCAATGCAAATAATATCACTTCCTCAATAGATACTAAAATGAGATGGCATTCAATGTAACAAATCAACACAACATCAATTAATGCCTAAATCACCATTCAATTGCTCCTTAAACAAGACGTTGCTGCATAAAGATGAGATATTTAAGTATGACATCAATAACTTTAGGGTTAACAGTTAGTTAGGGTTTCAATTTAGAAAAGAGTTTGAGAGTTTGTTTGATCACTTTCACTTCAACGCTGGAGGTCTAAGATCAGTGCCTTCGGGCTTATGGAGTCAATTTAATAGAGGACGCAAGGGTTGAAGGAGGACGGCTAAGGACTAGAAAGAAAAGTTCTGAAGTGCTGCTATGGCAGGGCCCCAGAATCAGATCCCTAGGGGAGAGAGGCTCACTCCGATGTTGCTAAAGCAAAGCCTCGTGCTCTCTCCTCCTTCCTTAGGTTAACTTGGCAAAAATGGCTAGCATGAAAGATAAATCAAGACAAGAGAGTGTAGTGAGGGAGAGTGTTGCTACAACAAGGCTCTATCACTAAACCCTAGAAGGACGGCCCTAGGTGTAGATAACTTAGGCCTCAGACGTCTCCTCCTTCTTGACTTTTGGAAAGTACGACTAGCTCAGGGAGAAGAAGAAATGAGAGTGTAGTTATGGCTAGGCTCTTTCTTCCTTTTTCAATGGCTGGAAATCTCTTTTAGGGGACATGAGACAAGGACCTACTTGTGTGCTTGTCACCTAGGGTTTTGATTCAACAAATTTAAATATACATGTAAAAAAATAAGACTACAACCATTCAATCAAGAAGTTTTGCAGAAAAATACTTACAATTCATCAAGAAATAACCATGCAAACCCTAGTTGTAACACCTTCTTTCAAGAAAAAAACCATAAAATGCCAAGAAATGCCTTCCTTCAACAAGTGCACCTCACTAAACCAGCAAGAATACCCAAGTAGGGCGCTAAAATCAGACCTCACTAATGAGTGAGTGATGTGTTTTTTGATAAAATGAGGCTAAAATTCCTCAATATATAGTGTATCAATGACCTTAATTAACTTTTAGGTCATAAAAAGACCGACAAGGCCATAATACTGTTTTTACATTAAATTGTCAAATTAAAACCCTAACTGAGCTGTAAAAAAGGCAAAAGCCCCTTCAAGGGAGGCGCTAGCCCCTTTTAGGGCAGATGAGACATCCAGGAGCAAAACGTCAGCCCCCCAGGGGCCTCTCCAACATGCCACACATGCCATTGTTGCCCAGTCTGCCTCCAAAAATGTCCATGAAGCTGGATGACGTCGTGGTGAGGATGGGGGCGTCCAACGCCTTCCAAGGCCAATGTTCCATTGAAAAAGGGTCATTCCCCCTAGGCCGGGCTTCGCCAAAGTGCCTCTGATGGAACGTCCTCTTCTTCTCCGGTGCAAGACCCTAATCAACCACTGTCCTGTCTCTGCCCCCTGATGGGGTCTCAACATCCATTTGGTGGGCTCTTCAGCCCCATGGAGTTTCGAACTAATCATCTCCCCATGTGTATCGGTCCAAATGGTACCTGTCCGTCAGGCATGATCCTGCACATCAAAGGCTATGCCCTCCATGGGCTCATCAGTCACCGAGATCATAGCAATGTTAATCACGTTTCATCATCAATATTATCAAACATATGCATAAGAACCTAATACATTAGTCAATAGCTCAAAGACATTACAAAAACCTACAATACATGACTGGAGAAAAAGACAAGACGTCCTATTGGGCTAGTATCCACAAGAAAGGGGAAGTTTCCAGGAAGGTTTCATCCAAGCCATGTAAATGAGGTGATGTGGCTAGGTGTTGTCCAGACATGTGGGTGGAGTGAGAGCCAGGGATGCATGATGTTATCTGTGGGGGCCTTTGTAGAAGGCGAGCTGTACCTGTCATGGTACGGTTGGATATGGATTGAGATATGTCTCGGGTGGAGATGTGAAACTGCAGGGATATACAGATTCTGACTGGGCAGGGAGTGCAGTGGATCGAAAGAATACTTCCAGATGCTACTTCTATCTGGGATCAGGCGTGATTTCATGGTTAAGCAGGAAGCAGACATCAGTAGCATTCAGTACATCAGAAGCAGAGTATATCGCAGTAAGCGTGGCAAGCCGTGATGCAGTGTGGCTCCAAAAGTTGCTAGCTGGTATATTTGATCTAGAATTGGTGCCAACTTTGATACATTGTGAAAATCAAAGTTGCGTGAAGCTTACTGAGAACCCTGTATTCCATGACATGTCTAAGCATATAGAGATCAAATATCATTACCTCCGGGACATGGTGCAGAGAGGAGCTGTGGAGCTCCAGTATATATCCACAGACGAGCATATAGCGAACATTCTCACCAAGTCCTTGTGAAGAGTGAAGTATGAGTACTTCAGGGACAAGCTTGGAGTGTTTCTGAATGTCCACCCTTGTTGGGAGGGAGGTGTGTTGTTTCTTCTCATTCCGGGTAACCCCTCTGTCCAAGGGTTCCTTGGATCAGTCATGTGAGGTGACTGAGGGGGTAATGCACTGTTAGACATGCTGAGAGAAGAAACATCGCACACGTAGTCATAAGACTGGCGGAGATTGTGTGACTCCGGACAACAGATTTGTGCTACTTCGGTGATTATGTACCATTGGCGGAGATTGTGTGTCTCTAGACAGTAGCTATGTGCTACGACGATGGATGTGTTCCACTGGTGGAGGCTGTGTGACTCCGGACAATAGTTGTGCTACTTCGGTGGATGTGTTCCACTAGCGGAGGCTGTGTGACTTCGAACAATAGCTGTGTGCTACTACAGTGGATATGTTCCACTGGCAGTGATTGTGTGTCACTGGATAATAGTTGTGTACTACTTGGCAGCAATTGTGATCTATTGGATGACATTGTAGTAGCTGTGTGCTACTAGCTGATTGTCATGGAGATTACCAGATCATTCGGATGTACCTGTGCGTGCTACCGTTTGATCGCATAGACTGTGCCTGATGATTCGAGCTACTTAAGGCATTGTAGTAGCCGTGTGCTTGCTAGCAAAATGCAGAGTAGTCAGTGGACTACCAGATGAAGACATTGTGAAAGATGCCTCCCTAGCTAAGAGGGCATGTTGATGTTTTGGTAGCTGAGGGAGGATCTTTCCCTCCTAGATGACCTTTCTTAGATGCAGAGAAGATTCTGGAAGCAAGAGATCCATTGGATAGATGTTGAAATACCCTAGAAGAGAAGTCGACCTAGAAGAATAAAGTAATAATGAAAAGACACCTGTCCAGAGAAGAAGTCGGCCCAGTCTAGTGGCCAGGAAGACTATAAATAGAGGACATCTTGGCTCATTTGTTCACTCACTCACACTCTCCCAGTTACATAAAAGCAAGGCGCATGTTTGGAGGAGGTGACGTAGTAGCCGTAGTTGCACAGTTTATTATTGCTCGGTATTTTGGTATCTCTCTCTTGTGCGCTGTTATCCCCGATATCTAGGGATAACTAGGACATCATGTCTCGAGGCCCACATGGTCCTAGACATGGAGTACCGAGAGCAGGAGTGACTTGAGCATGGCCCTGGAGGGCCCATCTTTCTTTTTCTCAGCCAGCTTTGTCCTGTCAGCAGTACCAGCCTCCATCACTATCGGCCTGGGTTTGCATCGGAGAGGACTCTTGCTCCATGAGGTAATTGGTCCGAGGTATCATGGTATGTGTCGTATTTGATCATTATAACCTTCTCATGTATGCATTAGGTTTCTTTCATTTCGAATGACTGCTTGGATCTTACACTAATCCACTTGACCATTGTTGGGGTGATTGATGGGGCAACTTAGCAAGCCGGTATTCATGGGTCTTGGTTAGCCACCAAGGGGGGTTTGCAGAGCCATCGTCCGCTCCCACCATCTTATCACTTTTCCATCTTATATCCCGCTCATCCATCCCATTCCCCTAGTCTGGCCATTAGGATGACCTTCCAGGGTACATCTTGTCTTGTGGGAAGAAGGGGCTAAAGGCCCAGGGGGTAAAAGCTGTTGGTAAAAGATAAAAGTCATAGGAAAAGAAAACCTAGAGATGCTTCGCCCAGGGGATCCCCGAGAAGGCAATAAAAGGCCTCTCGATAAGAAACTAAGGGACCCTAAGAAAAATGATAAATTAATAAATGCAAGACCTAACCAAGAGGATGGGAGGTCTC